>VYZS01062370.1:4872-16530 GCA_013400695.1 Neodrepanis coruscans
AACATCTCCTCATCACCACCTGTGTTTACTCTTAGTCAGACTGGTGAAATATGGTCACATTTCTTTTAAGGATGTGGAAATTTAAGGGTACAATTGAGTGAACAATATCTTATAGCATTACTTTGCAATTAATCCTGACACATAAATGTGATGACCAACCTCATTCTAGTCTATTATTCCAGTTTTTCCACGGCAAAAATCGTATTTCCATGAGGAAGATGCATTCACAGTTCAGACGCAGATTTTAAACAGATGTAAAAAAACAGATTTGGCAAAGTGCTTGGTATTTGTCTGCCTGAACTCATCAAACTCAAATGCCAATAAGTTTCAAAGAAGGAAAGCCAATGCTTTTAACAAATCCCATTATGCAGGAAGCTGTAATAGGCCCTTACATTTTGTCACCCAATTCCACCTACATTTAGCAACTGTTTTTAAACTAAATGCATTAACATTTGCTTTTCTAGACACAAACAGCATCAATATTGCCAAGCTGAAATTTCTGTCAATGAGAAAGAAAGGAATTCATCCTATGGAAATACAACCCAACGGCCTTCCCTCCTCAAGAATCTCTTTCCCAATAAGAAAAATGCTTCCCTTAGAATATAAATTTATCTCAGCACCACACACAATAATTTCTTTTGTTAATCTGGAATTTAAAATAAACCCTGAGGGTCTGATGGATTGTTTTCAGCAGTTGCAGTGCTGAAGTTCTTCAAGGCTTTTTGCAGTTTATCAGTAAACAGTGATTTTAACAAGCAAAGAGTAGCTTCAGTTCATTGTTTTCAGAGTCACAGACAGAGCTCTGCCTTCTCAGAGACACACTGGAGGCTCAGAAGGAGGACAGGAATCATTAGGAAAAGGACTGGCACTTGCAGCAGCAGATCTCTCGTGGCTGTGACAAGTGACCTCTGCCAAGGCAGGTCAGCGCTGTGAGAGAGGCCAGAGAGGAAAAAGAGAAGGAGTGAGGCAAAAGAAACAAGCAGACTAATGCAGGATAATTTAAAAGCTGACCCTGTACATTAAGACTAATGAAACTAAACAGCTGTAATCCTGAAAAGAAAATGAACACTATTGAGAATGTAGCTGCAGTACTTGAAATCCAATTACCACTATATCTCCCTAAAGATTTGGATCACATTTTTCTTCCTTTCATTAACTGAAATTTGTTTTGTTAATTTGATTACACTTAATATTAAAAAATCCAAACAGACAGAATGATAATCAAAGGTATGTATCATCTTAGGCCCACTCTGCATNTGAAAACTATAATAATTCTGAAGGTGGGCAATAAGCACAGGAGAAAGGACTTCTCTTGGAGTGCAAGGCCACAGGGAGGTGGAAGGTGCCTTTCCATAGAGCTGGCTCCCAATAAACTTTTTTTTTTTTATTTTCTATAGTTTACTTCTGAAACTCATTAAATATTTTCCAAAGGAAAAGAGCTGGGTCTGTGTTCACCCTGAACATACCTAAGTAATCATTCATGTTCTTAAAATTTACCAGTCTTGGTCTTTCATGTAAAATAAGCTGAACTATCCCAGTGCTAAGCAACAGGTGATCAGAAATATACCTTGGCTGGGCCAAAGCTGCAGTTTATGAGCTCCTTTCCTGACAGTAAATTCCACACAGGACAGCTAAGGATCTGCTGTGAAGTTTTAGTGATTCAGCTTCATATCAAAATGATTGAATACAAGTGTATTTGCAGCCCAAGAGTGCAAGAGAAATCTGGAAGCTAATTTTGTATAAGATCACAACCTCCAAATTAAATAATAGATGTAGCCTGCCTGCTGCATCATCAAATTTTAATTAGATTCTTTGCTGCTGTATGTCTTTGATCTCAGCTAAATAAATCATAGATGTGTTGTGGGTTTTTGGTTGGATTATGTGTCATGCTAAACTCACATATGAAACAGAATAATGTGTTTGAATCTGCATTGTTACAAGGAAGGAAGGAGAAGGTAATTTGCCCTGAAACTTCACCTAGAGCATTAAACTACTTCAACATCTACCTTTATCCCCATGACAGTTTTCAAAATTAGGAAAAATCATTTTTTCCGGTTTTGTTTTTTTTTTCCTCTTTTTCAACAGCAGTATCACACTCCAACAACTGTATTGCTGTAACCTGTGGAGAGAAGACACAGGCTGAATCCAAAAGCCCTAAGGGTCCCTCATGAGCCAAGGTTTGAAATCCCTTTGCTGGTTCATGGTACCTGAAATGCATTTGTGCTTTTTTTCTACTTCCTGGGCTCATTTCTAAAAACTGAATCAACAGCACTGAATTGCAACAGATACTGAAGTTTACAGTCCCCAGAGCAGAGTGCTGATCACAATCAGGGCAATTTGGCTCTCATTTAAAAGATTAAATGAATGGCCAAATCTTGAATTGCAGGACATGGACACCACATATTTTACCTGAGGAGGAAGTGGATTTACTTACTAAGGACTTGCAGCAGGATTTGCATTTTGAGTATCAGAAGATCTCCAAGAGCTCTAAATACACATCCACACCTAAATCCTAGACCCAAATGAGATCAAAATGTGTCCCCCTGGGAGCTGCTGCTGCAGGGAACTTCACTGCTTCACATTTCCAAGAGCTATACAGTTTTAGGCTCTGTTTTCTCCTGATTAAAATCAAATCAAAATGCAACTTTCTATAAAGTGTATATAAATGATTGCATTAGGTGGATCTTATCTGCTCATGTGCTGCACATCATGGGTTAGCAACAGTCCAGAAACAAATCATTAAAAGTAAAAAAAAAACCTAAGTAAAACAAATCATTAGAAGGTCAGATTCTGCTCATGCTTACTAGGATTATGAAAAAGTTATTTGCTTTGAAAAGAACATACAAAATAATCTGCAAAACAATCCAAATCAGTTATGTTTTACCTATTATTGGAATTTTTAATCTTATAAATGAAAATTGTTACCACAGTCCAAATGTAATGAGATAATTTAAATCTAACATTTGCATATGGAATTGTTTTTTAGATCTGCAGACAAAAAGTCATCCTGCAACAGCTTATATCTTGCATAATGTATATATAATAAGTCCTAGGGGAACATATCAAAAGGATTTTACATAGGAAAACATATCAATAACTAATAAAATTATTACATATTCATGCNATGCAAGATATAAGCTGCTGCAGGGAACTTCACTGCTTCACATTTCCAAGAGCTATACAGTTTTAGGCTCTGTTTTCTCCTGATTAAAATCAAATCAAAATGCAACTTTCTATAAAGTGTATATAAATGATTGCATTAGGTGGATCTTATCTGCTCATGTGCTGCACATCATGGGTTAGGAACAGTCCAGAAACAAATCATTAAAAGTAAAAAAAAACAAAGTAAAACAAATCATTAGAAGGTCAGATTCTGCTCATGCTTACTAGGATTATGAAAAAGTTATTTGCTTTGAAAAGAACATACAAAATAATCTGCAAAACAATCCAAATCAGTTATGTTTTACCTATTATTGGAATTTTTAATCTTATAAATGAAAATTGTTACCACAGTCCAAATGTAATGAGATAATTTAAATCTAACATTTGCATATGGAATTGTTTTTTAGATCTGCAGACAAAAAGTCATCCTGCAACAGCTTATATCTTGCATAATGTATATATAATAAGTCCTAGGGGAACATATCAAAAGGATTTTACATAGGAAAACATATCAATAACTAATAAAATTATTACATATTCATGCCCTGAAGAGTCACTGCTATTTAAGCCCAATGCCAACTCAATACCAAGAAAACTTAAAGAACATGCTCCTCATGTTATTTCTTACTGAAAGTCTCAAGGAACACTTTTGTAACTCAGATAACAGTGAATTTTTTGATTTCTTTCTTGAACAGAATTGACATCTGCTGAATTTTATTTTGCTTTTACTCTACACTCTTCACAATGGCTGCAAATTCTCTTACTCAAAATGTAATGAAATCTGTTTTCTAAAAACAAGTTTTCAAACTGTGAAGAAAGTGCATTGATGAGAAAGTCAAATTTCCATGGATCTCGATTCCTTGTCATTTGGTGAAGCTTGTTTCTTACTACACAAAACAGAATTTTTACTCATTGAAGGATAGGAATGGCCCAGGATATTCCAAATGTGCCACAGCCATCCATGTACTGAACTTGTGCTTCTCTGCTTCACCCCTCCTGTCCTCCCTAAATCATTATATCCACAGGAGCTGGACACAGCAGGATCTGCTCCCTGGGAGAGTCAGTTCATACCCAGCACATGAGGACAGGCTGTATTTATATCAACATTCAGACACACTAGGAGATTTATTTGGTTCTTTAGAGCATCTTCCTCTGTAGGCTGTGTAGATTTGATATCAACTGTTTAGACATAGACCATTTGTACAATTTAACCTTCAGTATTTATACAACTATAAAGGGAATAGGGTGCATTTTTATGTCCCAGAGCAGTACATAAAAGGAATAAAAAATGCAAAGAGTGGATAGACAAGCTTTCAAAACACTGTAGACCCTGCTCTTATGCTGCTGCATAATGGTGTGTAAAATGTACTCCAATTTTTTGGTCACAGGACACAGAGTGTAGCATGAAAGCAAGAATATTAATGACATAAATTTTGCCTATCAGTAGCCTTGAAACTTTCATATGTCAAGCACAAGTTTAATGTTCTCCCTAAACTAATTTTTTTCTAGTTCTTTTTTTTTAATAAAAAAAGCACAGCACTTTGCATAGCAGAATATTTTGATTACCTACTCCTGCAGCAAAAAGCATATCTCAAGGCATGTTGTTACCCTAATACACTGGATTAATATTTGGCTCAAGATTTTACTCATCTCTTTCTTCCTCACTAGCTTCTCTTAAAACTACTAAAGCACAGAGCTCAAAATAGATAACTTAACATATTAGTTTAATTGCCACATCAAGGATGCCTTTTATAAAGTAAATAACTGTGACTGGCTAAGAAACCATGCTGTGTATTACGAAACACTTGGTGTTTTATTTCACCTTTTGTTATGTTTTTGAAACTAGGTAATGGTTTTAAAATGTTCCTTTACTTAGTGCCTTTTTCAGCTTGATAGCAATCTCTCTACAGCATTCTCTACATAAACTCAAAGGAGCACATCTTTAGAAACACTCGCAAGCTTCTAAGGATATACCTGGCTTCTTCAAAATGTTTTTGAAGTTACACAGGAGTCCATCTTAAGCTACTTAAGAAGACTGATCTACAGAGTGAGAACTCGGCTCTTTCTGAGAAGTCTTTCAAGATGTCAAGTTAGCCATGGAAAAGGACTAGTCAGCTCTAACATTATGGGTCCTTCAGAATTAAATGTCACGGGTTACTCCTCAGAATAACTGACACCATTTAAGTATTTTAAGTCACTTATTCAAAAGACACTACCTTTAGCTCCCTGCTTAATTCTCTATGCAGATACTCTAAGGAAGATGAAATCTAAGTCAATAACAAAACTACTACTGCTACTGCATGAAGATTTTATTTTTTTAATAGAAGCGGAGGGACTGACATATGTTTTTCTGCATGGAGAAACATAGAGCATCCACTGAACTGCTCTCTGGCTGCATGACCACAATGAATCACAGAATCAGGGAATCTGCTGAGTTGGAAGGGACCCGCAAGGATCAAGTCCAACCCCTAGCCCTGCACAGGCCCATTCCCGAGAGTCATACCCTGTGCCTGAGAGGATCATCCAAATGGTCCTGGAGCTCTGGCAGCCTTGGCGCTGTGCCCACTGCCCTGGGGAGCCTATTCAGTGCCCAAGCATTCTCTGGGGGAAGAACGTTTTTCTAATCTCCAAACTAAACCTCCCCTGACACAACTTCAGGCTGGTCCTCACAAGGCCCTTCCCCATCTTCGTTGCCTCCTTTGGACACTCTCAAGTGGCTCAATATTTTTCCCATACTGGTGCACAAACTGCCCCAATATTGCAGGTGAGGCTGCCCCAGGTCAGAGCAGAGCGGGACAATCCCCTCCCTGGCTCAGCCAGCGATGCTGGACCTGTTCCCCCCCAGGACAGAGCTGACCCTCCTGGCTGCCAGGGCACTGCTGACTCATGGCCACCTGGCCATGGACCAGGACCCCAGGAGAGCCAAGAGGATGCTCTTGTACCAACCAGGGAGCTGGGGGACAGCTGGACTGTGCACAGTGGCACAGACTTAGAGTGTGATTTGGGGCAAATAAAGTAAAATAGCACAGAGCCCTGGAGACACCTGAGAAGCACCAGGGAGGCCTGGGAGCTCAGCATGCCCTGTTCCTCTGAAGGAGGGCTGAGTCACTGCTGTTACAGTGCCTCCAGCAGCCCAGCAAGTACCACTTGAGAGTCCTGCACTGCACAGAGCAACCTGCCTGTGTGGGGAGTGGGAACAAAACCAAAACCCACCTCCAGAGGGTATTTTGATGATAAACACGTTGAGAGGCTCTCAGGAACATCTTGAATTTTCCTTTCTCTGACCAACAGGCAGAACACATACACATAGGAAGCAACAGCTTGTTGCTGCTGCTCTCTTCTTTTTCAGATGGAAAGCAGGGATGTGAGAAGAGAGTGACTTCACTCAGCACAGCCTTTTTCAGAGGCTGATTTACAAACAAAGCAGCACCTCTTCGCTAAAAATTAGATTTTGAACCAGCATTTAGTCTCTGAATAGAACTGCACAGCTGCTGTCTGTCCAGCTATAATTAATCACACACAGTCAAAAATGAAGGGGGTTCCTAAAGAAAAGGTAAAGTATGAAATTAATAAAGAATTTCAAAGCTTGTTTCAATTGCAACCTCTTTAAATAAAAAAGTTGGATTCTAATCAGGTCACAGTGAAATATTCATTTCCTGGAATCCTGGCATTTAGGAGACAAAAATCTCTTTTTATTATGTGTATCACACACACTGACATATTTTTTTGAGCAACTCAGGTGTGTTCTTCAAGGCAGTCTGGGTCAAATAATTTAGTCAACACCTACAAAAAGTCACAGTTCAGGTCTGAGTCCTGCCCTGAAAACCAGACAATGACAATCCATGATATCATGAGTGCCCAGTTGGGGATGGTATGAAATCATGACTGTATTAACTGAGGACTGTATTAACTGACAGATATGGACAAGGAAATAAAACTATATTCAAAACAGAGATCAAAAATTAAAAAAAAAAATCAATTACCTGTTGTTTTAGTCATCTTGTTTTAGTCTGTTTAACACAATGATCTTTTAAAAAACAGATGGAGTTCATCAACAAATAGCTAAACATGCAGGAGATGCAATTTTTCTGATAAAATGTAAGGCTAGCTGATACTTGCTTGCACATGCATCAGTACAACAAAAGCATGTTCCTACAGCTGAGAGCAGCCTATTTTCTTATTAAATCTAAGAGATTGTTATTATTCCATGTTCTATCTCTTCAAGACCCTTAGTAATTCTTGAGTCACATGTTTCCAAAGTAGGGCATGCAAAATAACACGGCCCAAACCACTTGGAGAAAAGCTTCTGAGAAGCTTAAAATAGGCACTTCAGTTGTAAAAGTGAAATGAGGACAGGTATTAAATAAACAATGCACAGAAGGCAGGAGCATACAGGCCATGTTAAGGATGACACAAGGAGGACAAAAGGGAAATAATGTCACAGAAGTTTTGAAAAGACACTACATTGAAGACTTACCACAGTATTTCCATCCCTATTTTTACCTCAGTGTTTCACAGATGTGAGGATTGTGACCTTGAGGCATAAATGAAACTACCGATTATAGGAGCAATTTTGTTCTACTCTAGATTATGGATTATGAATTTGTCATGCTTTACAAACAAGAAAAACATGTGCCTATAAATGCAAAGAGTCTATGAATTATACTTCCTGCATTTCTCCCCGGATGAAGCACACAGAAAAAAAAAATTCCAGTTTTGGAGATGGCTGGATTAGAGAATTTATAAACAATTCCTTTGAAAGTCAGGCACCTCAGAAACTTAAAGCACAGCAAAATTCCTGTGTCACAGGACAGCAGTGTAACACCAAGAGGACTCTGGAAGCAGTGGGAAACCTTCAGTACCTCACAGAGATGGATGCTTTGCAAGGCTTTCACAGCAACAAGCAGAGCTTTATGTTGGTTTTGTTTTAAGCAACATGACAGATAATGCCCATGAGGGGCATATTTCAGTTTCCTTGTAATCAAGCTGAAAAACAGCACTTAAATTAATTCATGCAACTGCCATACCCAGAGAGGAGACGTCACAACAATGTGAAAATTGAAAGTGTGATTGCTGAAAAGTTGACAGTAACACTCTAAAAACAGCCTGGGGGTCTCAGGTGCTGATGATGGGTCACCTCATACACTCCACAGGCAGCAAGAGCTTTCTGTCCTGGCACCTTTGCTCTGGGAGGAATCTTGGTTTGCATTCAATTTTGGTTGCAATTTCAGCACTGTGCTTTGGGAAGTGAATGCCAGCCCTTGCACCCAGGAAAGAAAGCCCAAAATCTGGGGCTCTCAGATGCAGACTATGGGCCACCATGTACATTTGACAAGCAGCCAGACATTTCTGTCCTGTCAGAATTTGCCAAATTTGTGGGACTTCCCACAGGCCACCCATAAATGCAGAATGAGTACTGACACGAGCACAAGTTGCTAGAACCCTGCACCAGCACTGACTATTTCTATTCTTAGTGATTAAGGTGTTTATCAAGGGTCCATTAGTCACTGATTTTCATAATTAATCTCTTGCTTTGGTGTTCATAATTTGTGTGCAAATTAACTACAAGTAAACCAAGATCACACAGAAATGAAAGGCAGCATTTCACCCCATGCAGATATTCACAGGGAAGATATCAGGTACCAAACATTATCAGTAAAATGTAATTGGAATAATCTCACTCAGCTCAGCAGTGTGTCAAAATATCCCTTTGACAAAATAAGAGCCCAAAGAAATAAACTCATTTACAACCAGGGATAAAAAAAGGATTTATTTCTGGAAGGCAGGAAGATCTAGGTAGGCAGACATTGAACAGTCACCATTAAATATGTATAATAATGCCATAAAAGACAAAATCACTAAATTTATTGTTTTTCCAGGAATTCTTCTGTTTATTGGAAAAAAGTTCCCATTACACTACATGCAAGAGAAAACAGATTGGTTTTAAAAGTTTTACCACTACCACCAATTTTGACAGCAGCAGAAGTACAAATATCCTATTGGAGAGTCCTACCCAGCTGACTTCTGGTGATTACTATAAGCTGATTTTCCCTCTCCCTGGGCACTAAGCTTTTGATTCTTTGTGTAAATGCAAGCGCTTTCAATCCTGCTCCCACTCAACAGCAGTTTGGTTCACTGACTATTCATGCCGAAAATAAACACTGTGGTACATACACATCACAGCCCTTAATAAAATCTGACTAGAGGTTCCACCTCCCCCAGAGACTGCAGTACCAGGGATGACCACAGCAGAATTCCCATCTATTTTTTCTCTATGGTCAGTGGATGTACCTGGCTCGAAATCACAGGTTATCCTTTATTTCTCTTCTCTGCCATGTGCCTGCTGCTGAGCTCTCAGGGAGCTGGGACAAAGTTTGCTTCACAGTTGGAAAGAAATGCTTATTCCCCTTTCATTCTCTGCTTTCCCATCCCCAAATTCACTGCCTTGGGTGTAATGTGGAGACTGACAGAGTGAAGGAGTGAGGACACACTGGAGTTGATCATTGGCTCTGTGAAAAGTGGAAATGCTTTACCAGTTTACTTACAACTCTGCTGCATTTCCCACCAACATTTTGAGAAGATAATCAGGTTTTTCTGCAACAAATGACACTCAGTGACAAACAACTGGAATCAGAGACAATACTGACAGCAAACTTTGAAAGTATGTTGGTAGAGTACAAAACAAGGCACATGTGATTAAATCAGTAATAGCAGTTGTACCCACCCTGATTTGTGCAGCAATGAACTTGTGTAGGTCACCAAGTCACTGTCACCAGCAAGGGCTGCTAATCCTAAAGACTTTTGTTCAGGATAATTTAATTGCATGGGATGTTAGCCCCAATATTACCCTGATCCTGCCTTAAATACCTCTTACAGGATTATCATATTTATAATTAATTTTTTTATTGCCTCAAACAACTTGCAACAAAACATGGCTCACTTCAAAAAAAAACGTGGAAAATGGCAATTTTTATAAATATGCATATCTATGTGTGTATACATAGGCATAAAAAAATAAAACCAAAGGCAGATTTCTTTCTAAGCTGAACAAAATCATGACAGGAAAATTTTAAAAAAAGTTTATACTGTCATAAAATGTTTTAGTTTAATTCTACAAAAATTAGCACAGGAAGCCATGAAATCCCAGGCTGTCTCTCAGGGCTATGCAGGAGTTTAGAAGGTGGAGAAGAAGTTCCTGTTTCTATTAAAGAACTTGGATTAATCAACTCATTTCACTGTGCCTAAAATTATTCTATGACACTTGCATCTTTATTATCAGAAGTCCACAGATAAAATACACAGAGCAAGGATTAATGTTATTAGCAGAAATTAAGAAATTGCACACAGTTTCCATTCCCTGCCCCCTCTCCCTTCCCCCAGCAGTGTCAGGGCTGGTTCTCACCCAGTGTTTATCAGAAATTAGTATTAGCAGACATGTTTCTCTTAAACCACAATTCCTGGGCTCAGTTTTGTGCACCTGAAACTCCCATTCAGGTCACTGGGAGTTTGGAAACAGCAAGTGTGATGACCTTTATTATGGGCTGTCAGGATGCCATAAACACCAACCTGTATCCCTGACAGTGAAAAAAGAACTCCATTACTTGAGAGTGGCAGCAGGATCTTATTCCTTTTAGGCTCAAGTTCTAGAAAGAGATACACCATTTACTCAGTACATTTGGAGGGTTGTAGGAGAAGGTGGTTTATTTTTATATATTTTTCATGTAATACCTCAAAGTGTTCATTAAAATAAGGAACTTGAACTGCCAGGTGCTGGCAGCACTTCCATTTGAGATGCACTGCTATCTGAATACTGGGGGGAAAAATGCATTTCTTGGGATCAGGGTCTCTCCTGGGAGGAAGTGCTGGCACATGATTCTGTTAGAACTGACAATGCTTGATATTAACCCCCAAAAACACTCCATTCTTTGGATATAATTGCATTATATAGAAAGAAACCCCTTCCACCTCAAGGTGCCACCAATCAATACTGTGATCAGCAAAACACTTAAAGACAATTATATGTATAGATTAGATGTATAAATTCATGCTTAACAAATTCTATCCCTTAAATGAGTTATATTTCCTTGTTTCCAAGGGAATGTTGGAGCTTCAATTGCATTTCTTGGACATCATAAAAACCCAGATGAATTGTTTCCTAAATACGATTTTAATCTAATTAAAATTTTTCATACATTGTGCNCATTTATACCTGTGCTTGTTTGTAGTTCAGGAAAACTAGCAGTGCTCAGTAGCTGTAAGATGTGTCTGCCTGAACACTTCTGGGGGGGCCATAAGCGAAAGGAAATTGCTGGTGAGGTACCTTTTTGCCCTAGAGAGGGGCCAAGGACAACAGCATGGAGATGGAGTGCCAGAAGCACTCAGTTAAACTCAGCCCAGTCCACAAATAAACAGGATTTCAGTCTCTAGTGCTGTCAGCCTGGGACATTTCACAAGCCCTTAATTGTTGTATGAAGTCCACAGATATTTTATATATGA
>VYZS01062389.1:0-13334 GCA_013400695.1 Neodrepanis coruscans
GACCCTGGGAAAATCCTCCGCATATTATGTCCATTGAGACAGTTTATCTGCATTTCTGGTCTTCTCCTTTACCTTTCTATTCATCTTGGGTTTGTGTTCAGAGCAGGAATATTCCAGTTTTATTCTTATATTTTATTTTGAAGAGCAAAGTAGTCTGTGCTGGCCCCCTTCCTGATAGTTCCTCTTCCATGCTGGTTGTGCAGCAGGAATTAGGGAGTGAGGTTAGAGCAGAAAATATAACTGAACTGAACCATGACTTTTCTAGTGAAAGTGAGTGTTACAATCCCCTGCACACAGCAGGTTAGGGAACTGAAAAAACTCAATAATCCTACATTAAAGTAATTTTAGCATTTCTGATATGTTCAGTGTCCTGTCTTCTTCCTCAAGAAATTGTGGTAACTGAGTATTGCCTTCCAGTACTTGAAACTATTATTAATAGCTATTCAGCTATTAATCAGGACCTCATCAGCCTGCATTTTAGACCATGAGAAATGGTACTGGACAGAATGAGCTCTAATGCAGTTAAGCATGCTTTTTTTTTTTTTTTTTTTTTATTTAAATTTACAACTTCATTGTAGGAGCTTTTCATGAGGTCTCTGAACTGGCATCATTACTGACATTTAGACAAATTGGGTCTCTAATCCTGTAAATAGCTTAATGACTCTCATGCATAAAGTTGGTTTGTGCATATGTGTTGGAAAGCCTTCAGCCCTGGCTGATTGCCGTGTTCATTGATTCTGTATGTAATTAAACTGACTCACCAACATTTCCTGATTATGAATGCTGTGTAGCCTCATACTTTATATCTCTTCTTCAAATGAGGCTTCTTGTGCTGAAATTCTAGCACCAACCTCTAAAGCAAATGAAAGGAGATTTTTTTTAACCATTTCAATTCACTGGTTGCAAAATATTCACCAGAAGAGGCTCACCTGGAACTTCTATGCTGTGGCCAATAAGATGGAGAGATATGTCATGGTCTAATGGCAAAGGAAAGTTAAAAGAAATTAACTCGGTTTCTTGTAGAATATCAACATCAATGCAAAAAACATAAGACTCGTACATTGTATCATTACAAACTTGCCAGGTTCTGAAAGTTTTTTAATTATCTTTGGTTTTGAAACACAATTTAGGTAAGAACATGCAACTTTTTTCCATAAATATAGCTCCCATGCATCCACACTGGCCTGTGGTGAAGTCTAATCACCATGGTTTTGCTTATTATACTTTCATTCCCTCCAAAAATTTCACTAGTACTGTCAGTTGGATTATAAAATATAAAAATTACACTAGTAAATTTCAATAGAATTTAAATAGATTTTCCAGTGCTCTGGATTTTTGTTGAATTATTATCAATTTTTATTAATAATGGAAAAAATAATTCTAATGTTGCAGTGCTGCAGAAAATATTGCAGCCCAAAGCAATATATTGATAAAACTAATAGTAAATTTTCTGTTTCAAGACTATACCTGCATAATCTCATTTAAAAATGAAAAAAAATACTTCTTGTCTCTTTCAGCTTCATAATTCCTTCATAAATTAAAAATGTAGCTAACAGAGGAATACATTTTAGGTATCTCTGAGTTCTAAATTGATCAGAAGTTTGCTTTTTATTCTTAATTTCAGATATGGTTAAGCTCAAATCTGTTTACAAAACCAAAAAATTCTCATTTCCAAAAGGCTGATGTTGGTGGTATTGATTTACTGGAATTAAACTACATTTGTTATTCCTGTGAAGTAGAACATAAACCTCTGACCTCTGAGGCATGGCTCTTGAGTTTTATAGAACTTGTCATATAAGTTAAGCTGTTCTCTTCAAATGCAATATTTGTATTGTTCCTTGAGACAGAATGAGAAGTAACCTGTAGGAAGACATGATGTCACAAGATTTGAGGAAAGATGTATTAAAATTCTAGTCATTATTTTGCTTCTGGGAAAAAAAACTACCTTATACAGGCAAAAAGCAAAAGGGATAACTGAGGATCAGGAGAAGTTTCCTGAGACGGGATATACATTCTTGCTCATGCATGCTCATGCATGACTGACGTCTTCTCAAAATATATAGGATGAATTTTTTCAATTCCACCTTCTTCAAGAGTTGAAGGTTCCTTCCTAGTACAGCTCATTCACCATTTAGCTCCTCCTGTATTTGTGTGTGAGAAGTGTTGCGTCTGTTTTTCTCAATGACCTACTGTGTGCCCAACTGAGAGGTTTTTTATTCCCCCCAAGTTTATTGTAAACATTAGTGAATCTGGGATGGACTTACATCTTTGCAAGATCATGCCTGTGGTAGTTTAGCTTCATGATAGTATTCTAACCAATCCTATAAAACATACAGTAGAGAACTTAGATGCTGATTCAAACAATATTACCTGTTGAGTATTACTTTGTAGGAGCATTTATAAGGCATAATAAATTTGTAGCAAGCTAAAAGGGAAAAGCCACGGGGGATATCAACAGAAAGTATAGGAGAATACTTTGATTGCAGACTGGAAAGAAAATTATTTGGGATGCTTTGAAGAAAGTTAAATGTATACATGAGAAAAGGCTCATGTGCAACTGGAGTGAAAATCTTAAACGTTTCAACCACTAAATGATTTTTCTCGGTAGCTATTTTCTTCTATGTATACCTTTCTAGATGTATTCCATAGTCCAGAAACATCACAGAGGATGGAAATTCTCCCACACAAGATGTTCTTTGGACTTAAACTAATACTAGTTCTATTAATTAAAATGAATACCTGGAATTTACTTCAAATACTTTTGTTCTTTTTCCAGACTACTAGCATATTTTCCTTCATGGGGAACATCCTCAAGGAACTGATAAATGGCACTAGTTTTAGGTGGAAGTGGAATATGTGACTGATTCCTGCAGCTAGTCTAAGACTTTGAGGCTTTTTGGATCTCTCACACTATACTTTAGATTGCAGAACCTGACCAGAGTTTGAAAGTTAATTTTCATCTACTCTGTTAGTTGGCATAAAATTTACCAAGTGAAAGGTATGATAATAAAAACATGCTAAAGAGACTTTGTCATGTGTTAATGATAAAATTACTGCTTTGCGTTTAACATCACTTAATTTGGATATTTCAGTTCTCTGTTGAGAGAATTAGGGTGCTGGGTTCCTGTACGTCAGGTGATCATCTAAAGAATGAGAGTAAATAGAAAAGATTTTCTGACATCAAGAGAAAAAAAATAGTCTTTAAACAAGATTAAATATATAGGCAGAATGCTGCTTCAGTTAGCCTTCAGGTTCTTCCCAACAGTTACTTCAAGTGACCTATTTGTCATGAACTTTTAACTTAATTAGTTATTCTTTAAATCTTATAGATAATTTTTATCTATGAATTTTAATCTTATTACTCAGTAATTCTTATTTTGATTACCTAAACACCAAATACTTAGACAGCAGGATAATATCTTTGTTTCACCTGAAGATGTGCAGTTATTAAAATGCCTGATTAATTCTATATGCAGTCAGATTTCTGCTTTGATGTCCACAGCAGTCTGTATTTCAGCAAAGTGTAGACAGATATGTTCCAGATCAGTCCTCTCTGGGATTCTTGTGAGAGTCATCTTTGCTTTCCTTAGTCAATCCCTTTCTTTTTGCTCAGAGTAGGTCCAGCATAAATGAGTCAGCTTCTCAGAAAACATCTAATTAAGTGGTTTCCTTGAGATGAGTAACTGGAAGAAGAGAACGTAGTGGGAATACTCTTCAAGAAGTAGCTGTTTATGCCTTCAGGAAGTGGAATAGTTCGCATTTACGGAAGCCTAAGCAGCTAGAATCACAGAAATGAAGAAGGTTTATGGTTAGAAGGGACCTCTGGAGGTCATCTTGTTCAACTCCCGTTCAAGCAGGGTAATAAAGTGCCATTTGTCCAGGATCATATCCAGGTGGGCCAGCTGTAATTAACCCACACACCCAGAGGAGATGGATGTTTGAGTTTGACTGCTTCATATGTCTGGATTCTGGCTGGAAGTCCAGCTCCTGCACATAATGGTCCAAACACAAACCTGTACACCATTTCAAATATCTCCCCCCGCCTCCCCCTCAAAAGTAACTATTATTTGCATTCTAATTTAGATGGTCAGCATCAAATGGTCTAATTGGTCACATCACCCCAGGCCAACAGCTTTGGCTCTCTCTGTGTCCAAAATCAATTAACTATTGCTATCTAGGTTGCTATGACCCTAAATGTTACATAAATATAAATTGTTTTGAGGTGCTTAATTTTTTTTCTAGGCATACCTAAACCCTCGGAGGAAGGCAGAAATAGTCCAGACATTTGGGGCTCTCTGTTCTTGTTCTTCAGCAAATAAAAGGATCATCCAATGAGTTGGAGCTGGGCAGATGTAACCTACATCTCACTTCTCTGGGCAGTGCTTTTAGAAGGGTTTTTGTCCAAAATAAACAACTGAAAAACTCAAGTAGAAATCCACCAGAAAACTGTCCTTTTTTCATCTGGGTGTTGCTATAGATGACCTTCCTCATGTAAAAATATTTTAAAGTATTTAAAATTCAGAGTTTGTAGATTAAGTGGCAAGGACAAAATAAATAATGAAGCATCCCTGAGGAAAGAAAACTGAGTAATTTTTAATAACAATGTACTTAATTTCAGTATGTTTTCAATGATAAATATTGGGGGCTTATGTCTTTAAGGGTTCTTAAATTTTCACACTTCATGCAACTTCATAGTCCAGTTCAACATACTCATCTGTGTCTAGAATTTCATGTTTATCTATGCTTTTGTTAATACATTATCTTCTGAACACCAGCTGAGTTGACTGATAACTCAGCAAGAAGACTAATTTATTGTGTAACAGAAAGTGAGTTGATATTGGAGTAATGAAGAAGTATCTGTACTTCACTGTTCAGTAACATTGAATCTTATAAAAAAAAAAAAAAAAAAAGAGCTTCAAGTGCTGAGAAGTGGGAAAAATTGAATTGGGAAAGCTGATGGTGCCAAGAATGCAAGTGATTCCTTTCAGTCAGCTTTTCTAGTTTTCTAAGTTTTCATAGTTTTTAACCTCTTAATTGTAGACAAACTTTGTCATCTCAGTAAAGTTTCTGGCATTTAAAAAAAATGATTCAGTTTCAATAAAATTTAACAATATTTGTATTTTGCTTTTAGACAAAACATGTATACTATGAACACGATAAATATAAGTTTTTAAGTACTTTCAAAGAAATATGGGAGATAATTAATTACTCCTTTCTCATGCAGTAAGCTTTGTTTTGCAGCTGATTATTTTGGGCTCACAGAACAGCTTGGGTCAGAAAGAACCTTCGGAGATCATCTAATTCAACCCTTCTGTCATGGGCAGGGACATCTTTCATTACATCAGGTTGCTCAAAGCCCCATCCAACCAAATCTCGAATGTTTTCAGGGATGAGGCATCCACAACTGCTCTGGGAAGTCTTTTCCCAGTGTCTCACCATCCTTATCACAAAAAATTTAATCTTTATGTCCAAATAAATTCTTAGTTTAAAACTATTGCCTGTTGTTGTTTCAGACTTCTTAGCTTCCGTGATAAAAAATATCCAGTTTTTTTAATAGTCGTTTTTATGTTGAAAAACCAAAATAAGGTCTCTCCAGAACCTTCTCTTCTCCAGGCTGAACAACCATAGCTCTAACAGCCTATCTTTCTAGGAGAGTTGTCTGAGCCTACTGATCATCTCCTTAGCCCTCCTCTGGGCATGCTCCAGCAGGTCGATGTCTTTAGAGTGCTGAGGACCCCAAACCTGGATGCAGTTTTCCAGAGTTTTGTGATGCTAGAGGGGTAGAATCACTTCCTTTGCCCTGCTCACCAAGGTGTCTATACAGACCACCATAAAACTGGCTTTCTGGGCTGGAAGCAGACATTGCCATCTCACTTCCACTTTTTTGTCTACCAGAATCCCTAAGTTCTTTTTCACAAAGCTGCTTATAGTAAATTCATCCCACAGCCTTTATTGACACTCTGTATTGCCTGGACCCATGTGCAGAACCTCAAGCACATCACATCTTAATAGTGTATTCTTTAAGGAAATAAATTATTCTCCTTTTGTTTGTGTCCTGTTTGTTTGGACACTAGGGGCTGTTACTAAGAGACAAGAGATGTCATAGAGAAGACAACAACAAAAGAATTTATTGAATATATGGGCTATAAAATGTGGAAACAACCTTACACATGAACCAGTAACAAAACAATGATTTGAAAATAGTAACACGCAAAAGAAATAACCCTGCTTGCTCTTGGTCAGCTGCTGGGCTGTGGAGGAGGAAGAAGGAATGCTGCCATGTGGACAGTGCTGGGGAGGTGATGTGGCAGGGTCCGACTCCGGACCTGCTGGAAAATCAAAAGAGAGTGAAAGGAAACCCGGGGGGGACCCAAAGGGAAGAGATATCACACTGCTCTCACTGCCACGTGGAGCCGTGTGGTCCTCTGCTGGCACTGCCTGAGCTGTGGTGATGCTGTGCCACTGACTGCTCTGAGAGAGAGCTGAGAGAGAGCCGAGAGAGAGCGGACTTCCATTTCTGCTCCTTTTATAGTGTGTCTGTTCTTGTCTTTTCTCGTGATCCCTTTCCGGTGTGCGCCACTTCTCCATTAGTCGGCAGCCTGGTTTGGTGTCACATGGCACTGGGCACCGTCCCCTTTCTGAGACCTCACCATGAGGCAATAGAGTGGCATTTGCTGCCAAAATGCTCGGGGGCAGCACTCACCATGGGAAGGGCTGCAGCCACCTGCCTCGTCAGCGCTGCAGGGACCCGGAATGGGGAGGGAACTGGGGGTGGCGGCGGAACTGCCCATGGGGGCACTCGCTGTCCACCATGGGAGGCTGCCGCCACCACCCACCTCATTGCCAGCACCACAGGGACCTGGGAGGGCCCAGGGCACTGGCAGACTGCCCACGGGTTGGCCAGAGCAGCCATTGCGCTCACTACTGTGGGCTCATCCCATGCCACAGTGCTGGCCTGGGGGCTGCCTCCATTGTATGGGCACTGCCTGTCCCTGCTAACCACATTGCCAATGCGACGCCCGCTCTGCCCACGCCACAGCAGCAGCGGGGACCACGCACACACCTTGAGCCGCACAGCACCCAGCAGGGCTGTGGCGGTGGTGCAGCAAGGGTGGGGGAAGCTGGCGGGAGCCCGTTGCAAGCACCAGAAACCGGCCCACCCTAAGCCTGCACAGCGGCAGCGCTGTCCTGCCACCGCCCACACCACACAGTGGTGGTATACTCTGAGCCACTCCCTCCCAGCCCCAGCCTGGCTCAGCAACACCATGGCGGTGAGTGCTGGCTGGGCTGCGCTGGGCTGGGCTGGGACAGGCTGGCCCCACAAGGGCCCCACTGCTCTCTATGCCCAGCATCATCTCCGCCTGCCGTTCCCTATGCTCATAGCCCTGCTCCGCCACTGACCCTGCCATGCTGCAAGGGGTCCACACGTTTCACTTGAGTCACTCTCCCAGGAAAAGACAAAACAAGTTTTAAAAGACACACTCCACCAACACCACCTTCTCCCTTTTCTCCAGTTAACCTGTGACAGTTTTTATCTTTAGTTTCCTGGAAAAAAATTCTGAAAGAACATTGGGAATTTATCACAATTTCAGATATGGACCTCTCATAAGAGCAACTTACCTTTAATTCACTCTATTTGATTTTTCCCAGGTTATATTTCTTAATATATGTCATTAAAACAGATAATAAAATACACATACTGTTTCGTTAAATACTTGAGTGTATCAGTAATTTAAGAAGAACTGATAGCAATGTTTTTAAAATGAAATCTAGTGATGTAAATTAGCACCTAGCCAAGCATTTCAATTGGCAACTGAGTTCCTAAATGCCAATAGCTATATGCCACCTTAATTCAGAATATCAATTTTTCTAAAGATCAATTTTGAACATTTTTTTTATTGTCCAAATTGTCATTTGCATTAGGAGTCAAAATATTTTCAGAGAGAAACCTCTTAGCATAAACTGCTCTTCTTCATTACGAAATGTCAATAGTCACACTACATTACTTCTTTGTTCTCGTATTTAATTTCTGGCAAAACAAAGAAGTTTCACCTAAGAAATATGTATTTGATGGGTTGCTATAGAAAGTGTTTTCTGTTTTACCTATAGCAATCTCAGCCTTTTTTAACACTTTGCTGATATTTTTGAAAATATAGCTAAGGATTAATAGACTGCACTTAACAAAATTTTGTACCTTGAAGTCAATTGGAGATTGATGGAGGAGAGCTTCTAATCTGAAGTAAAAGTAAACAGAAATGTTAATGAAACGTTGTTTTTTTTCCTGTATGGTGTTGAAGGAGTACATGCCAGGCTTGCAAAATGAAGTCCAGTTCCCTATCCAGAAACATAGCTCAAGTCAACAAAGATCTGATTCACAGCTGGATGAGAAAACCTTCCTTTCCTGTCTTAGTCAAAAATGCATCTGTGCTTGTTTCAGCTGTCCCCAGAACTGGGGAGTGCGTAATTGTGCTGTATGACCCAAAGTCTCCCTCTTCATTCAGTCCCATGGCACTGAGCATGCAGAGGCACTTCCCCCCAAATTCATCATCTTATGTATTGGCAGGTTTCCTATGTAGTAAATTGTCCCCAGGTACTCTATGGTTTGGTGTTTTGGTTTTCTTTACCCCCCCTCTTTTTCTGTTTTCCCAGTGTCGTCCCAGATTCTCAGTTCCCTGTCTTTCTTGTTTGGCTCTGGCAGGTGAGAAGCCAGGGACGGAGCAAGATGAAGTTAAGCTGCAGAATGCCAGCAAGCAGATTGTGCAGACTGCTATCCTCCGAGCAGTGCAACAAGTGTCCCAGGAGAGCCAGCAAAAGGAGAAGCGAACAAACAGCCGTGCAAGCCTCCAGCTAGAAAGAGGAAAACTACCAAAGAAGCATGAAAAGAAGTAAAGGAGCAGATTGGATTTTTTCAGTCCTCCAGTCTGCAGTGTTTTCAGCCTTCTCTTTAGTATCAGCTGTATTGCTAGTGCAATGCTACTGTTGTAAAGCAAACCAAAGTATTATCACACACGACATAGGGTAAAATGCCTTTACCCTATAAATAGTCCTCAGCTGAGAAATATTAAGTGCATTAGATTAATAACTCCATATTTATGCAGTGCCTCTTAACAGAAACAGTAACCATAGTTATAAAATAGTTTCAAGCACAAGCTCTTATGATATGAACTTATTCTCAAAAGCTTGTTGTCAGTGCACTTTCATTTTAAGTTCTGCAAGCAACACTTACGCTGGTTCAGCTGAACAGACTCTTCTTTGAGTTACTGAGTTGGCTAAAGCGGTCTTCACCGAAGAAGTAGTTTACTGTTGAGTGTAGCAGAATGCTTTCAGACTCCCACGAAGCATGGGTTTGTACTTTGCTTTGATTAGACATGAGCTATGTGAAATAGCAGTATAAAGTGGATTTGGTAAGTTCTGTGAACCAATTTCTTTTTTAATCTTGGGGGGAAAAAAGCAATTCAGTAAAACTGCAGTGACTGTGATCTATGACTGTGATCATATACCTATGATCTACGTATTTTTTTAAAGGAGTTAAAATAAGTACTGAAGTTTCAGTCTACTTATTTGAAATACTTCTATACTTTTGCATAAAAATCACTTGTGCCTCAACTATTCCTTTTAATTTTCTTATACTGAACGTAGAGAAATGTTGTGATTATAAGGAGTTTGCCAGCATTTCCTTCAATTTTGCGGCTTTGCTGGGGCTTGATTTACAGAAAGTGAATACTGTAACGTCTTAGAAAAAAGGGTTTGAATTTATTAATATCTTGAAGGAGGAAAATATACTTTGTTTGAATTCTTTTATGGTAGATATTTCTCACCTGCTGGGCATAAGGTAACTTTAGATATTTGCAATTGTTACATAGATTCACCTTAAATAACACTGTGTTAAACTGGTAATACAGAGCTTATCATTTTGACTGCTCTATATAGCTGAAGAAATCCATGATGTTTCTGAAAAAAAACCAAATTAAATAAATATCCTCTTCACTTTTATGCTCCCTTTATGTAATGATTGTGCTATTATGCATTTGAAATGAATAACAGTATATTTAATTCTAGAAATGGCTTGTAGCTCTGCTTCAACTGAATTCCTATAGTAATACAGTCAGAAACATAGAGAAGCAGACCATCTGCAAAACTTTCTGAATTGCTTTTCTACTTAGCTAGACGATTCTCAAAGAGGCTGTGGGTTAAGTAATTGGCTATTGCTTACTGTGTCCTATTGCTTGTGTTAAACAATTTTGGGATTCCTCATGGCTAGGGGTTTAGTCATGATTAACCACATACTGTTGAAATCTGCTCAGTTTTGGTTTTGTTTGGTTGGTTTTTTGTTTTTGTTTTTGTTTTTTTTTTTAATTTAACAGCACTGACTCATACAAGATTTAGCTCCATCTTTTTTAACTTAAAAATGCAAAGAAGAATTCAGTATGATTAAAGTTGTTCCAAATAATCTAATAAGGAAAACTGACTTGGATTGCAAGGACATGTGATTCACATCTATAGACACTGGGTGAAATTTTTAAGCCAAGCAAACTTTGAAAGTTGAAAGTAATTTAGTCGTGAGGCATGTGTGATTTTGTTGTAATAGTAATTTTTGTTACTATTAGCTTTCTCATTGCTTTACCTTTTGTTGGGAGGTAACTCTTTTCTAAGCACTCTTTGCATCTTTGTTTTGAGAGCCTGAAAAAAACTGATCATGAGTAAAGGTTCAATTCTGAAGCTGATGAGCAGGCAAATCCAGTCGATGAGAGAGAGAAAACCTTTTGTAGAGACTCTGGTGCAAAATGATGTACGCCATGGACTCACCTACGATGCTGCAGGAAGGAGAGATATAGAACATTTCCATTTTTTGAAATTATTCTACTTTTTTAATGCTTTTTGTCTCTATAAATCTGAAATATGTTCTGTTGGCTTTTTTTTTTTTTATGTTCCTGGTAATTATGTTAATAATCTTCAAGTAGTTTTGAAACTTATTTGTATGTCATATTTTTCAATTAATCATTTTCAAGAAAGAAGAATTCAAAAGCCAGTCCAGGCTTTTGCCACTGCTTCATATGATGCTATTCTACTTCTTTTCCCACAATCCCGCTATACTCTTATGCAATATCCCTTTACTACGCTAGTCCTTTTAGATATGCTATTACTCAGCCATTTAACTCATGTCCGTCATGGTAAGAATGGTAATGGTAAGAATGCTGATGCTGTCAGAATTCGAATATCTTGGAAAAATAAAAATGGTAGGAACCATAACAAAGTCTTGAGGAAGTTTCCTGTGGTCTCCTATCAAGGACAAATAAATAGATGAGAGCCAAATGATGTGTCCCTAAGTTACAGCATGCTTTTGACAAAGGGTATTCTGCACACCACTTGCATCCAGGATACATAATTGAGATTTATACTATGTGTGAGAAAACTGCACAAAAGGAAACTTTACCCTTGGTTCATTATATGCTTACTATATTATGAAAGCAGGTATTTTTGGTATGTTCACTGATAGATTATATTTTTAGGATAAAATACAGACTATAGAAATTATTACAGATGTGATGTAGGTCTTTCTACAAATAAAAAAGAACTCCTAAAGAAACTCTTAGTACCTGACATGCCTCTGGTTTCTCTTGTCAGAAGTAGGGAAGAAATTTTGAAATTCATAGACAATCTCATGAAGCAAACTGTGCTCATGAGGTTTGTAGTAGTGAATGCATTGTTCAACACAATAATGTATTTCTTATAAGTACAAGACAATCAAAAAGATAATCTATAGGTATTTAAAGTAAACGCGCCATAATTTAGCATTTGTAGTTGTAAGTAGAAGACTGTACAAGTATGTGAAATTACATTTATCACAATTCTAAAAGAACAAAAGAATCATGTGTCTGTGGCTATCTTGCACTACATTTGCTATGTTTTCATTCAGGTTGATGATCACAATTTTATTACAATATTTATGCTATTCTTTGTAAGTTTAATCAAGCAGCAATGTCTAAATGGGAATTCACATGACCTCAGCAGGATGTTGTAAGAGATTACTAAATGCCACTGTACATAAAGGTTTTTAGTTCTGTCTGCTTACACTGGAAATCCCTGCTCCAAAATAAATAAAACCAACAACTGTGATTTGGAAACAGCCATATTAATTTTATCATTTCAGAAAAATAAAAGCATTCTGTGATAATATTTAAGAGTTGGAAATTCTTTAATATTTATTCTATACCAAATGATCACCTAAAATTCTTACTGCCTTTACTCATGTCATGTCAGATTATTTTATTATTTGGTGACATTTTTTAAGTGTCTCAGAATGTAGTATGTCTGCAATGGTAAGTATATAAAATTGCTATCTAAGTATTCTCAATATGACTACCATAAAATATGCTGTGATTGTTCTTTAAATGTGTGCTAATGTCAAATACAGGAATTTATGTGTCATTACTGAAGGCTTTTCCAAAAACAATTTAATTTAAATTAGGGGAAAAGGTAAAAGAAAATAGAATAAATTCTTGAAAGTACATGGGATTCACTCTAAGTTATCCACTCAGGTCTGAGAAGAAATTAAATTAATGAAAACCCAACTATTGACATAACCTAATTACTCTCAATGGGTTTCTGAAACACAGGGATCAAGTTATTATAAGAGTTTGTGGGGAAAGTATGGGCTGTTGGTAAATGTCTTCTTCACCTGACACTAAGGAATGAGTGTCATTACTGATGGAGGCTGGTTTCTAAGGGATGAGCTTTCTCATCATAGTTGCCCCATGATAAACTCTGGCAGAACCTTTTTCCCTCCTTTGGGTTTTCCAGAACAAAGTGGGTCTCTGAGGCTTAATAGATTTTTAATTTCTGGTGTATCCTGCCATTCAAAAGAAGTAGAAATAAGGTCTTTATTCTCTGCTTACAGAGCTTCATTCACAAAACCTGGTGGACACACAAGTGATAGCTGCTATTTTGGCACGGTCCCAAGCAGGCGATGCAGACTGACACAGGCCACAGACACATTGCAAGCAAGGAGCTACTTTATTGTAAAGTACACAGATTTGTACAGGACAGAGTATTAAAAACAATAGAATATCATTTATCACCTATAGCTGTCAAAATACAAAGGAAAGCCTCATGTCAGTGTCTCTTGAAGCATAAGGATTAAGCCAATTTCAGCATCAGTGACACAGCACCTACAAAACTTTTTCTCCGAGGTCAAATACATTGACTACATTCACAATTCCTCCCTTTTGGTTAACAGCAAAGGCACTTTTCATTGATTTATCAATGATATGTTGCACACATTGCATAATGCGGGGTATACAAATTACTATATACAAAAATATATCAACACATGC
>VYZS01062474.1:928-13613 GCA_013400695.1 Neodrepanis coruscans
GCTTGTGTGCCACAGTTATGAAATTTATAGAACTTAAACAATTCCCCTGAAATGGGACTGAGCACACAGTTCAGCTTGGGTGCAAAAAGCGAAAAAACCATCTGAAAGCTGCAAGAAAGGGATCATTTAAAAAGCTAATTATCTATCAAACCCCATATTTAAAATCAGCCATGGAAGTTCTTTTTTAGGTGGGGTTCTCTCGCTTTCCCCCTATTGCTCCCCTTTTTTTTGCCCTCAAGTGCACCCTTTCCTTAAACCTCCCTCAACACTGCTTTTCTAATCACATTTTTTAAATGGAATAGATGATATTCTGTATCTTACAACAGGTTTTGTTATGGCTCTGAGCTGTTCAGTGTAAAAACTTGAGGCTTCTGAAACTGCATCTCCACTGCCTGATGCCCTGAAACATAAAAATCCCAATATTGATGTATTTTCCCAGTGGAAAAAGACTTTACATAGAAAAAAGAGATTAAACTGAGATGCAATGGGAAGAATGTACATTTAAAGTCCACTGAGAAAGGGGGTTTTATCTTTCAGCATCACCCTGGTTAGGACTAGTTTCTCTGAGCTGCCTTTGAAGACAAAAGTCATTTTTTGGTGACAGTGGAAAGCTGATAAACAGGGATTGGGAAGAGGACAGATGAGCCTCATCATCACAGGTACCTCAAAGCTGTTGTTTTAAGTGCTACCTAAAACTAAGCAAGCTCCTCATCCTTTGGATTAAGCAGAACCTTTTTCTAGCAGGAGAAGTAAATACGACTTATGTTTGGATTTCAGCTCAGTGAGGGTTTGGAGGATCAAAGCTGGGATTTTCGGGTTCCTTTTGAGCACAAATTCAGTGTGATTAGTGTCACTCATGCCTGGGACATACCAAATATCACGACAGAGAGCAGTGGCCACAGTGACAGCAGCCACAGCTAACAAAAGGACAAACTTCTTCTCTGTTCCCACCTGTAATGTCACTTTTTGAGAGGCATTGGTCCACCTGTGGGATGAGTGTCAGCCTCACACACAGGGCTCTGTGGTGGAGAATTCCCTGCTTCCCAAGGCACATGCACTTAAGGAATAAAAATATTTACCAGCAACATGTAATTCCAGAGGCATTTGAGGTGAGATTTTTAATTTGGTCACTCCCTCTACTGGAGGCTTTTTGCTTAGGCCTTTATGCAGATGGTGATCTCATTAACAATTAATTAATCAGGCTTTAAAGGGTGGGGATTTTAATAATTTATTTTAAAGAGACCAAATAACTGCATTTAAGTCATTTTTTTGTAGCCTTCAGAGCGCAAACTGTGCAGAGCTGTGGGGAAGATGAAACAGCATTGCTGTTGTGCAGCCATCCTTTTAAATGTCCCTGAAAATAGAGAAAAGGGCTTTGCAGGATATATCCCAGGAGGCTGGAGCTTAAGGAACAGAGGTGGTGGGATCACTGTGGATTTCAGTAACCTATTCAACCTGCAGTGCTTAAATCCAGCAGATCCAGGGTATTGCTTTGAAGGCTTTACAGCACTCACCTAATATTTAGTTTGGAGGTGGCTCTGTGTAAATGGTGAAAGCCCAGGAAAGGGTAAGTAAATGTAATTCCAGCATATTTTGCTGAGGGAGATTAATAAAACACGTCGATAACAAAAAGCTCAATGAATGGTCAATATAATTAATCCTTAACTTCACTAAACTTACTTGTAGTAGCAGTTGGAGACTAATGCAAGAATTTTGCCTGCCTTAACACAATTAAAATGGAAAGACTGGGGTAGTTAATGCAACGTTTTGATGGGAAACGATTTATTGCCATTAATCCAAATCCTTGTCAACAGCAAAACCACTCCATCCAAACACAGCCTTTCTGCTGTGGGGATGAGTTTAAATTTCAGGATCTTTGGTGGCTCTCACTACAACACTGACCCTGCTCACAAATTGCAGGTCTCCAGCACCACAAGCTTTTCTTAGCTGGGTTTGGTTAAGCAAGGGCTGTGTTTAAGGCAGGGGCGAGCCTCTGTTTGACATGGACATGCATTCCAGCCTCCCTTGTTTTCAGATTCCCAGTGGAAACTGTCATCTCTCCTGTCTGGGTTTTCTGCTGAGCTGCCTCTCACATTTCCTTAAGATGGAGGTGGGATACTGGGAAGGGATTGTTCCCTGTGAGGGTGGGCAGGCCCTGGCACAGGGTGCCCAGAGAGGCTGTGGCTGCCCCATCCCTGGGAGTGTCCAAGGCCAGGCTGGGATAGTGGAAGGTGTCCCTGCTCCTGGGAGGGCTTTGGAACAATATTCAGCATCAGGGGTCACTACAGAAACCTGCAATCTGTGGGGTTTATATTGTGTGTCATGGGCTTATGTCCTGCCAGGGGCAGGGGACACTGCAAATATTGGAGTTTCACAGGAGAGACAGAGGATTCTCACAGTACTATTGAATGCAGTGTGTAACCTGGTAGAGAAATCTGGGAAGAAATGACAAATCTGTGTCTCTCTGTGCTCCCACTACCTTTGGCTGAGAAAAATCTCAGAAATTAGAAGCACAAGATAAGCATTTTTCATCAACTAAACAGGAATAATTAGACATGGGAAGTTAAAAAGCAAATTTCTATGAGCTGAAAAAGATGGATACAGGAAAGAGAGAAAGACTGAAAATACTGAAAAATAGAAAACATTAAGGAGTTTGGAAATATGTGAGTACATTTTAAGGTATTTCTCAAAGCTGTTGAATTGATATTTTTGATTGTAGCATCCAATAAGCCAAAACTTTTGAAATTTTCTGAGAAAAATCGGGACCCATTTAATTCTTCCTAGTAACCAGGAACTGCAACTGAACAACTGCATCCCTGGCATGCTGTCCTTGAAGACTTTTGCTCATATGAAAATCCACACCTACAGGAGTAGGTGGTTAAAGGTGATTAAACAACATAAGATTTTCCAATTATGCCGTGATTGTAGCAACATCCCAGACAAATAACCTTCTGGTGAATCAGTGGGAGAAATCCCAAGGTCAGGTCCAGGCCTGCTGTGCAGGTGGAGCTTTGTGTGCTGACATCCAGCAGGAATTTGGCTGCTTAACAGCCTGGTTTGCTGCATATTTAGTAGCTGCAAAACATCCATAAGCTCCATGTCATGACACTTGGGAACATCACCTGTGCTACTGTAGCCAGAAAAAAAAGCCATGCAAGCTTTAGATGAAGAGGAAACCAGGAAAAAACCCATGGTCCAAGGCACAGTGGCGTTGAACTGTCCCAAAAATGATGTGCTGAGTCAGAAAGAGCAGAAGGTGAACTAAGGTAATCTGTGGAAGTGTCATTTGAAGTGTCCAAATCTCTCTCAGGAGCAAAAAGCTGATTTCTCTCCCCACAAAGGAGAGGTTGAAGAACTTCCTGAGAGCATGTGGTGTGTTCAAACATAATTCCCCATTCCTTGTCCCCAGAATCCTGGTTTTTGTGGTATGAAGTGAAGCAGCCACCCATGGGCTCTTCAGGAGAAAATGTTCAAAGTTCCCTCAACTTTCGCGATCCAGCTCTGCCTGTTGTTGGCAAAACCCCCCTCAAGTAAAATCAAAATGTAATGAAAATATAATTCCTTAAGATGTTTCTGCCTCCTGGTTATCCACATCCGTGCTCCAGCTCACAGCATCCAGGTTAAACATGAACATAAAGCTCAGCTAACATATGAACCAATATTTCCAGTCACATGCAGCCCTTTCACTGCCAAAAGTTACAGAATAAAGGTGTTAATTTGTGGGGGTTGATCTGTGTATTTTGCTTTGGTTTTGCTTTTTTTCCCTCCAAATTGTTGAGAACCCCAAACTTTCAGGAATTGGGAACTATCAGGTCTAAATCTGTCTGCAAATCCCACTAAAATGAATTACACAGATTTCCCCCCCCCCACTGGAATGAACTGTGGATTTTCATATGCACTGAGGATTTTCATAGGCACTTCCTCAATTATATGAGTTTCCAGGCTCCCTCATCTGTTCCCAGCTACATCCTGTGATTCCCAGTGCCGGCTCCCAATCTGGTCAGCACAACTTCCATGTCCTTATCAGTGACTCATCTGCATATTTGAAGATCTTAAGAATGAATCCCATCTCCCTGTTTGCCGAATTCCTTCTGCTGCCTGTGGAGGAAGGCTCAGGCTGACAGGACTGCCAAGCAGAGCTCAAGGCAAGGGAGACTTTGATGTTTTAGGGACTTTCTAGGAGTCCAAGGAGAGGATTTAAATCAGTTTATGAAATTGCAGCGCCTCAGTGACACCTTAAAACTCATCCTTCAATTTTTCAGGCGCTGAGGTATAATTAAAACGTTTGTCTTTTTGAACCTGGCATCTGAAATATGTTGTTGCTGCTGTTGGAAGAGCTCTCTGTCACATCACATCAGCAGAGGAAATGTCACTCAGCACAACGGGCCACAGGCTGTGCATATAAATTGTCTCAAATCTTCCCTTTCAAATGTCAGCTGACAAATCCAAAGGAGAATTGCATAAATACCAGTTCTACATTAAAGACTTAGCACAGGGCTCCTGTCTGCTGACGTCTGAGAGCTCCAAATGCAGGGAAACCACACAGAGTTAATGATAATTGATATCATATGGGCTTTATCAAAGCTTCCTCGAGAAAAGCAGCTTAAGGGAAAAATCCTTAAATGTGTGTCTTGACCACAGTCTACCGATCTCCTTCCGCGTTGGAGCCTTTGACTAATTTGTTGCTTTAATTACCGAGGCACAGGAAAGTTTGCAAGAGTGATAACTGTGTATTCTTTGATTGCTGATCATTATGATCTTTAGGAATTAAAAATAACCTCCCGAGTGCAATATGTGAATTCAGTCTGCTCCTAAAACCGGACTGACAGAAAAAAAAAAAAAAAGAAAAAAAAAAAGAAAAAAAAAAGAAAAAAAAAAAGAAAAAAAAAAAAAAAAAAAAAAAAAAAAAAAAAAAAAAAAAAAAAAAAAAAAAAAAAAAAAAAAAAAAAAAAAAAAAAAAAAAAAAAAAAAAAAAAAAAAAAAAAAAAAAAAAAAAAAAAAAAAAAAAAAAAAAAAAAAAAAAAAAAAAAAAAAAAAAAAAAAAAAAAAAAAAAAAAAAAAAAAAAAAAAAAAAAAAAAAAAAAAAAAAAAAAAAAAAAAAAAAAAAAAAAAAAAAAAAAAAAAAAAAAAAAAAAAAAAAAAAAAAAAAAAAAAAAAAAAAAAAAAAAAAAAAAAAAAAAAAAAAAAAAAAAAAAAAAAAAAAAAAAAAAAAAAAAAAAAAAAAAAAAAAAAAAAAAAAAAAAAAAAAAAAAAAAAAAAAAAAAAAAAAAAAAAAAAAAAAAAAAAAAAAAAAAAAAAAAAAAAAAAAAAAAAAAAAAAAAAAAAAAAAAAAAAAAAAAAAAAAAAAAAAAAAAAAAAAAAAAAAAAAAAAAAAAAAAAAAAAAAAAAAAAAAAAAAAAAAAAAAAAAAAAAAAAAAAAAAAAAAAAAAAAAAAAAAAAAAAAAAAAAAGAAAGCAATAGCAAAGAGGCAACGCACAGAAAATTGCTGTGTCAGACAGTTACTGCAGCCTGCACAAATCCAAACGGGGCACAGGCGAGATCAGGCTGTCTTTGGAGGGGGGTTTAGAGGCTCTTTAGGTGACTCCACATACCTGTATGTTTAATTTGGGGGGAGTGTAGCCGCCTGCTCCCATCTGAACCAGAGGAATGACCAGAAGGTCAAACAGAAGAGAGAGGCAGGGGGAGGAGGAGGAAGTGGTAATTGAGGAGACAAGAGATGACTGTGAAAGTGCTCAGAGGAGTCTGTGTGTCTGGCAAGATGCAACGGGCCAAGCTACAAACAGGAGAGCAGGAACTCAGTGGGACAATGCCAGTCCTCGCTCCTGTCCCGGCTCCAGCCGTGTCACTGTGCACTGTCCCAGCAGCAAAGCACGGCCGAGGTTAATTAACCCTCTCATCTATCCCTCTGTAATGAGGAGATATTGGCCATACACACACTCACACCTTCGTTTTCCACAGACCTGAGATGAGAAGAAAAGACAACAGGGAAAACGTGGAGTCGGGAGTTCAACAATCTGAACATTCCGGCTCTGTCCTTCCTCCACTATTTATGCAATGGACTATTTTATAAATGTTCTGCAATAAAAGCTCCCTAGGGCACAGGCCAGGCTGTCAGCACAGCTTTGCACACCCATCAAATAAACATTGTTCCCTGTGGGGGTGGGCAGGCCCTGGCACAGGGTGCCCAGAGAAGCTGTGGCTGCCCCATCCCTGGGAGTGTCCAAGGCCAGGCTGGAGCCACCTGGGACAGTGGGAGGTGTCCCTGCCCAGGGCAGGGGGATGAACTTTAAGCTCCCTCCCAACCCAAACCATTCTGGGATTCTATGATTCCATGATGTCTGGGGGGAGCACATGAATCAGGCCTTGTGTCTCAGACAAAGCGCCAAAACCTCAGAGACTGCTCTAGAAAACAGGGGTGAAAGAAGAATTTGGGCAATTGTATTACAGATGGGAGGGTCTGAGGCACAGAGGAGGTCAGAGAGCCCAAAGGACATCCATGGAGCCAAGGGCAGCATTCATGGTGTTGTAGGAGGGCACAAGAAACTGGAACTGAAATAAGAGAAATCAAGAGTCTGATGATTGCAGTTCATCAGAATAAGGAGTGATGAATCCAGAGGAGCAAGGATCAAGGAATGGGTGTGAATGAGGAGAAACCACACAGCAGAACACGTGCTCATGAGTGGATCAGTTCTGTGGAGTGAGTCAGGGACCAATGTCACTGGGTTTGTTTCAGATGTGGAATATCCAGTCTGTCTGACTGGGAATGAAGTGTTTGCCTGAGAGGAAACCTGGCAGGTTCTCACCCCACTTTTACAGCAGATCTTGTTACACATTTCTTGGGTTTCAAAGGATTCTCTCTCAGATTACGTCACAGAATCATTGAGGCTGGAAAAGCCCTCCCAGCCCATGGAATCCCAGCTGTTCCCCATCCCCACCCTGTCCCTGAGTGTCACATCCAGTCCTGCCTTGGGCACCTCCAGGGATGGGCACTCCAACCCTCCCTGGGCAGCCCCTGCCAAGGCCTGGCCACCCTTGCCAGGAACAAATTCCTCCTCCTGTCCAACCTGAGCCTCCCCTGGCACAGCTTGAAGAAATTTCCCTTCTGTCCTGTCATAACAGACTCATTATTTTCAGCAGTTTTCTAACAATTGTTTGCTGGTGGCACCTTATACCTTAAAAACATTATTTATAACCTCCCAGAATATTTTTAAATTACCACAACATCCAGCTTGTGTTGTTAAAATCCTTAACTTCTCAGAATTCTTCCTCAGCTCTCCAAGCACCACCTTGTTCTTATCACACCTTTGAAGAAGTTACTGTGACATGCAATAATAAATTTGAGATGAAAAAGCTACAGAGGGAGAGAGAACACGGAGTTCCTTATGCAGCACACCAAAATCTGATTTTTAGTTATTTGAAAGCTTCAAGAAAAAAGCAACAGCATTACAACTGGAATCCCTATCCTGTTAGGATAATTTTCCCCCTATAGATAAGAAGGATGGAATACACAAGTAGAACCCACACACACACATTTGTTACTTGGATTTTTCAACAGGTGCTTTCAGAGCAATTTCAGTCTTCAAAAAGTACACAGAGTTATTAATATATAATCTGTTTTTAATGAGGGTTTTTTTGGTGTAACAAGTACCCTCAGCACAGCTATGATCTGTCTTTATAATGCCCACCATTTGCCAGGAGAGACATTACAATTATAAGAAAAGTATCTGAAAGTCTCTGTGTGGTATTTTTAGAGTTGCACTGTAAAATGCAAAGCCACAGCAGTACATCATTCTAATTCAAATTTAAAGGCAAGAAAATTCAATATTAAGTACTTTCTTCTGCAACTGCTCCAGGATTGATATTCTGCTGCATAAAAGTATAGATGGTATTTCAGCTAATGGGTTTTTTAAGTATGCACTGAACCTTAAAACCCTTACAGACATACAAGCTTCTGGCTTGTGATCTCTTCCACTCCACAGTGCCACCACTCCAGACAGAAGATGTTGGCAGACACAATACAACCAGACTGGAAACCTTGATCAGAACTTAGAATTCTGGGAAAGGGGATAAAATCAATACTGGCATTGAATCATAGAATCCCAGCATGGTTTGGGTTGGGAGGGGCCTGCCCACCCTCCCAGGGAAGGATTTCTTCCCAATATCCCATCTAAACCTCCTTACCACTCCTTTTTTCATTCTATCATATCCTCCTGAGTGTTTTTCCAGGCTAAGAGCTGTAATGCACCTCCCTCATCCTCTCCTGTACCACCACTTCTGCTGTTTTTTTGTCTTGTCACAAGAGACTTTTAGTCTCAGTGCCTGTTTTGCAGCCCCCCCAGAGCTGGCCCTCGATCATATCCCCCTGAAAAACTTGGTCACCACATGGTTCTCCCACTAATTTCTTGGTGTATTGAATCCTTACACAACCTGTTGGTGACATCTCCCCCTTCCAAAGGCTGGTTACTTACTCCTGCTCAATTTTCCTTGTCTTTTAACTAGTTACTTCCCATGGAAATACCTTTCCCTCGTACCACAGCACCTTTACTTGCCAAGCTGTTATTCCAAATCTGTATTAACTGGGAGTCAGGACACACACAGCAATGGGGTTTCCCTGAAAGAACTGAAAAAATGTGAGACTTGACCTGGCTTTGGCTTTTATTGACACACCACTGGCTCCTCCCAGAGAGCTGATGTTTATCAAAACATCAGATAAGTCTGGTCTAGAGCTAATTAAACTGGGGGCCTTACCTAGTCCTGTATTTGGAGTAGGCAGTAAGAAAAAGCCACTTTTAAATTACCACTTTATAAAACATGAAGTTCCCCTTTTGAAACGAGTGTGACAACAACGAGTGGGGACACATACAAGAAAACTGAATGAACCCAAATTATCCTTGCTGCTGAAGGGTTTGGTACTCCCTTAATTTCATTTAACATTACTAATACTGGAAATGATTCCAAATTTCCACTCCTCACTCCACTGCTCAGCTGCCATGGATGGGTGTGCAATAGGATGGAGTCTTTTTTCTTGCTGGCCTCAGGACTTGTGCAATTAAAAAACTGTGAGCATTATCTTTTCCCTTTCCTTCCTTTCTATTTAAAGGCACCATCTTTCTTCTTCCGTTATCCTCCCTCCCTCCTCCCCGCTGGCAATTTGTTAAAGACCCTGGTTAGACCTTTGTTGTTTTACTGTGGAACAGCCTATCAATACCATCTGTTGATAACAGGACACAGGGGCTGGAAGCATTTTGGGGTTGAAGTTTTCACGTTGAGCCTCGCTGGCTCTTGGCAAACAAAGAGCTGCATGTTGGCTTCAAATCTTCACAGCCCAGAAATCCATTGGAGAGAGATGATGGGAAGGCTTCTCCCAAATCCACTGGAATCTGTGTGAGAGCCAAAGGATCACAGCTGGAGGAGGGATTTTTTAGGGCCTCCCAAGCATCGTGCCGGGTCCAAGCAGCTGTTTCCAATGTAATGATGGGTAATAAACCAAGGGAGTCAAACAGAACTTACACCCGAGGTAAGAACACCTCACACAGAATTCCTGTGACAGACTTGCCCCAAATATATTTGAGTGACTAATATTATTCAACATCCCTGAGGAGGGAGATGAAAACATCTGATAACACCCAGCAACTTAAGATAACAAGGGCTGATAATCATTGAAGGGTTTGTGCTGGAAGGGACCTTAAAGCACATCTTGTTGCACCCCCTGCCCTGGGCAGGGACACCTCCCACTGTCCCAGGGGGCTCCAGCCTGGCCTTGGACACTCCCAGGGATGGGGCAGCCACAGCTTCTCTGGGCACCCTCACAGGGAACAATTCCGTCCTATTATCCCATCTAATCCTTTCCTCTGGCAATGGGAAGCCATTCCCCCTTGTCTCCTTGTGCTTATCCAAAATCCCTCTCCATATACATATCTATGTAATTATAAAATAAAATAATATAAATACATATTTGTAGGTTTAGATACATGTAAATTTAGCTGTATTTCTTTGGCTCTCCCTGGCACTGCCAGCACAGCACGAATTTGAGAGGCAGAATTTGAGCAGGAACATTTTCCATCAGTGGCAGGCACAGGTCTATGTTCCTCTCCATTAGTCCATGCAATGCATCCTCCTGGCTCTCTGCAGTGGCTGTGCATAAAGACTTTTTGTCTCTACCACCACAAGCCTGAGTCTGAGGGCTCTCTGCTTGCAATGTTCTAAAGGGGCCTGATTTAAATTGATATTCAATGGAGGAAGTTTGGAGGAAGTTTGTCATTAATTATATCCCTGCATCTAAAATCAAGGACAAACTGACAGGGTCCCTAGTTCAAGAAGCTCATGCCATCAAGAGATGGCAAACAGGGCTGTAAGTGGGTGGAAATAGAAAAGGAAATTATATGGTTTAGCTTAGGGGTCCTAAACACAAAATTGGATGAGATGAATATAAAGTCCCCCCTTCCCTGTATTCCCTAAACAGCCTAAAATCCTGACAACCTATACCATAATTAAAGAATAAATATTTTCCCAGTATCCCTTGTTTTCTGCCAGTGGGCTCTGTCACCAACAGCATAACCTTAGTGAGCTGGATGCCAAGCCCATGCAGTGAGATAGAGAATTTTCTTTATAATTCAGGCATAGCCAGCCCTTGAATTGCCAAAGGTGTTTAAATTAGAACAATATGTAGCAGAAGTCAGATTTTCTTAATAGTATTTAAAAAACCCTCAACAAATAACAAAACAATCAAACCAAACCCCACAGCAAATGCTTGCATGTTTGATTTTTATCTTACTACCCCTCACAAAAAAGCCATAAAAATTCAGCGTTCTCCTCCCCGAGCCATTTTATATCAAACCAAACACGCCATAAATGGACTCCTGCTTCCTGTTAGCACCCAAATCCTGATATGACATTATTTCTGGAAAGAACCAGCCTCATGTGTCTTTTCCACAAAGTTGATTAATCGTTTTTCCATTTGTATCCTTTGTGATGTTCCTCCAAACACTCCACAAGTTATGCGGCCTGAAAGCCAGAAGCTGTTTCCCCCTTTTCCTCTTTAAACCCGAATGCAGCTTGAGAGACTTAAGATCTCCCATTAGTTTAACTGCTTTTTGTAGACCTGCTGGCACCATCCACAGGGAGGGAGTGCTCACACAGAAGATGCTCCCGTTGCCTTGGCCAACAAAGGGCCAAAGCAACCCCTATTATTAGTGCTGGTGAGACTCGATTTACCATATTATTAATCATTAAAGCCTGACTCCAAATCCAGACTGCCTTCAGACTCTGTGGATCAGGGAGCTTTCCCAGAGCTCATTAACCAAGCTGGGTTCTCAATTACTCCTCCTGCAACAACCTTTTTCCTGGTGCACAAGGGGAAAAATGAAATACAGGTGATTTTTCTGGTCAAAAAGGGGGGGGAGGTTTCTTGCTTGATCTCCAGCAAATAGAAGCAGCAGGAGTATTGTGCTTGTCAAGAGGACAGTAATTCTTCAAATCCCCCCGAAGAGATAATGAGTGGCAGCGTAATGCTTTTGATCATAATTATAAAATAAAAGGGAACGGATGCAGAGCTCGTGTGCCACGGGAAGGTCAGTCTTTTAAACATCTAGGATTCCCTTTGTGGCTAATCCCAGCTTGTCCTGAACAACACAGGCTATTTTTAGGCACAATGGTGGGTCCGTTGTACATCCTGTCCCTATAAAACCAGCGCCTTACTGGTGATTCTCCTCTAGGGCAGCTAATGAGTAGGTAGGAAAATGATGTCTCTGTACTTTTGACTTCCATGCTATTCCAAGGAAGGACAGCAGGAACGTCTCCTCTCTGGCGTCAAACAGTCCCCCCACAGCATCCATGCAATTTAAATTATCACAGGGCAGCGTTACAAGTATGAACCCCGGCACAAAATAAAGTAATTACATTTAATTAGGCAGCCAAAAAAAAAAAGCGCGATGGCCTGAGACTCGCTGCCTCAGATGTAGCCTTTTGCTGACTTAACACAGGACAGGTAATGAATGAAACTTCAAAGTGTAAGCAGCTAAATTGCTGCTTAATTAGTGGAGCCCTAGCCAAAAACACAGCAAAACAACAACCAAAAAAACCCCTACAAACCCTCAATTTTCTGTTGTCAAAGGAAGTCAGACAGAGATCCTGCATCTCAGAGAGGCCCTGAAATTAAGGATTATTCTATTAAGTGTGTGTTTGTGTTCAAAAGGGAGTTTTTGTTAATGCAGAGCTCCCAAAAGGTGCTGGATGGGCATTCCTGGGGCCTGGCAGTGCCCAAAAAGGAAATTGGGTGCAAACAAGTCCCTGGCTCACAATCTCCCTGGCCTAACTCTGTCCCAGATATGGAATCCTTTGATTCCTCTGATCAGCTCATCCCAAGGAACAGCCTCCCCCAGTGAGACACTTTTCTCAAGTCAGAAACCATGGAATATATGGACAATGTAGGTATGGGAACACCTTTGGGTACAACCTCTCTCAACTTTGTGGTTTCACATCCAGGATTTCAGCTTGCCAAGGCCCCCTCTGGAAAGGCTATGGTGCTTCCACATTATCCCCCTGCTTTATCATACAATCAAACACAGAAAACAACACTGGGTCTGAGTAACAGAATGAGAGACTCCTCTGCCATGTCTGGGCCAGCATTTTATTCTGATTTCAATGAGGAATGAACACAAGCTCATGGGTGAGGGAGAGGCTGGAC
>VYZS01062488.1:0-14885 GCA_013400695.1 Neodrepanis coruscans
CCGGCCGCCTCCTCGCCGCGCCCCCGCCCCCGGCGGCTCCTGCCCCCGGCCGACTCCGTGAGGCGGCGGGCAAGGGCAGGGCAGGGTTGGCGGCGGGCCCAGCGGGAGGGAGCCGAGCTGTCGCCCCCGGGGCTGAGCACGAAGAGGCAGCCGGGACGGCAGCGGCAGTGCAGGAGAGCCCCTCAGCTGCCCATGCCCCGGCAGATCCCGAGCCCCGCATGGAAGCCGGAGCCGTCCCACCGAACGGCTTCGGGCTTTCGCACGTCAAAGGTTTCCTCTGCCCGTACAGAGACCGCAGCCGCGACGCGCTTGGGAACCGCGACCCTTGCCCGCGCAGAAAGCGCTCGCTAGCAGGAGCTGATGGCATCCAGGAACGAGGAGGAGACCGCCCCGCTCCTGCCCGGCTTGGTGTCAGACAGGGCACTCTCCCCACAGCTTGCACCAGACAACTATTATAAACATTTTGTAAGCTGGTGTCATTCTTCAAGTACTAAATGAGCCGCTTCAATATTTGTGCGGCGCAGGATTTCCCCATAGTAAGCCTGTTAGTGAATCAGCCGCACATACGGATTTAACTTCACTCCGATGGTCACACATGCACAGCAGCTGTGTCACTTCTCCGCTGGGCGCAGTAAACAAAGCCACTCCGTCTATGGCTAGGGCTTATAGACTTCTATGCTATCAGGTCATCAATAGATGCAAAGCTACAAAATAAGCCACAGAATCATAGAACCATTTAAGATTGAAAAGACCTCGAAGATCAAGTCAAACAGTGAACAGCACCACCATATTCCTTAGTGCCACATCCGCGCGGCTTTTGAACCATTTATGCATCTGCTGCTTAGGACAGGAACAGGTGTTTTAAACAACTGTTACAGCAGCAAGCAGCGGAAGTATGTGGTCTACATTCTTGAACAAAACACAGGTGAGACCTTAAAACACTGAATACAGCAATATAACAGGAAAATTACAAACTGATGTACCACAATAAAAAGATACTCCTAACTACCACTGAGCAAAAAAAACCCAAGCAACTGAGTAGGGGTAAACTAGGTATTTGCAATTAAACTCCTTATCAATATATAGTCATTGTTAATTACAGCACTACTGGTTTTATCTTTAAGAATGAGAAAAGTAGGGTTTGTGATTCATTAGCTCACTTGTGACAATGTTTGTTCAACTTGGCACTGATACAGGACTGCTGTAGCTAACAGAAGCTTGGCATCTCAGTGGGTAAATCCCACTGCCATGCTTCAAATGGTATTTGGCTTCAAACAAGTGATCCCTCTAAAACCTTCTGGGGAAGATTCACATCTTTGATGATGTTTAGCAAAATGGAAATGTTTGAAGTGGCCGCCTAGCAGCTGTCATACAACAATTATTATTAACAGAATAAAATTCACTTTTAATGTGACTGAGGGTGTTCTGGCCAAAACCATTCATAAACCTTGACCGGCTATAATAAATGTGATAAGTATTACTCTTGTCTTCCTAGTGATGAGTAGAATTTATTTTTATTTCCTCATCCTCTGGTTTAAAACTCCATTACCTGCTTGATTACTACACCAATTTACAATGCAACTGCAACACAGACATCCATTTCAATACACATTAATGGCATACAAGATTTATATGAATATAATCATCATTATCTAAATATAATTTTTCAGTCTTTCTCACATGTTTTCATCGGAATATACAGCAAGAAAATAACACAGGAGTGTCTAAACTCTTTATTTTCTATTATGAGTCCTAATTACAGATTTGCTCCACACAGATCAGTTTTCATGGGAAAAATTACCTTAATACTAAAATTCATATTTAACCTACAGTCTTCAAAAAGTATTCGTGACATTTCCTTCCCAAACTCCCATAAAAAAAAAAGCAAAAAACCTTAAGAGTAATGCTTTGTTGTCTACTGACACCATTTGAAAAGTTTCTGTTACTAAAACTAAAAATCCCAACCTGCCATATATCACACATCTTTCATTTTACACTACTGAGCAGGCCATTCTTCCTACATCAAACAAAGAATGGCACTCCTATGACTTTTTTGACTGCAAGATGGAAGATTATCACTAGTTGGGACTCTTGGGATGGACAGCACAAGCTTCAGTTGTAAGACTAGATGAATTTAGAGCTGCGAACATCTGAACCTCAAAGACTGCCACTAAAAGTACCGGGAATCTAACTGAGATGCTTTTATGATGCCAGAAGAATCAATGCATCAAGAAAAGGAGTTTCTTGCACAGACTAAAGCAAAGCAGTGTTTAAACTTAGTCTTTAATTCATGTCTGTATCTAATTCCAGACTCACAGTGGGAAGAACCTCTAAATACAATTGCAAAGCTGCACCCTGACTGGGCAATTTAAGACAACATGTGCTGGGATGGTCGCAGCTAGCCAGTCAGGCTTCCTGAAAGAAAGTAGAGATCTGCATGCTGGCACAGAAAAGGGAGCCGAGGTAAAGCACCTCTTAAAAGTTATGGTTTTCACCAGTTTCTTTTCAGTATGAACCACAGGTGCACAACAGGTGTTTGTTAGGGAATGGATGGCAGAAGGACTCTTTTAGACTAAAAGTCAGTGATGTATCTTTGTAAATTAGGTGGTTTTTTCCAAATCCATATGGATATCAGGTGCTATTCCTCTTTGGGACAGTGGCCAAAAAGAAAGCGTAAATTAATACACATCTTGATCAGTTTTTGGAATTAAAATGAGTAGGGAGAAAACACAGAATATGGTTGTTTAAGACACCATTGTCAGGAATTGGATGACACAAGAGGTTTCCTCTCCTGTCTTGTATTCCAGTGTTTTGGACCTTAACATGAATAATATTGTCCCATTCAACAGAGCAAGAGGTGACAGCACAGTGATGGGAAGCAAAGGGAAGGGAGAGGTTGTCCTACTCATGTTTCTCTGAGAACTTCAGAGTTCAAGGTATGAGCTACAACTAAGGAATCTTTTTTATTGTGCATTTTCAATGAGGATCAGGACACTCCTCTTACTATTAGAGCACAAATCAAAATAAATAAATGAAACATGCAATAGTGTACTATAATTACAGGGTTTGTAGATAGGCTGTCAGAATCCATGGGTCTTTCCCTCAATCCTGAGGAATACATCAGTACACTTATACAGAGTGTGTAAAAAAGCTAAAGCATTGCTAATTACTGCCCTGACAGGGACATTTTATTTCTGAAAATGAGAAGAAAATTTTCAAGTCATCATTAGGTGTGGAAAAAAAACTTTCTCATATCTTAGAGGATGACATAATTGTTTCCATAGTGGTTAATATTGCCAATGATGTAACTGTATCTTTTATTTCTTCCTGCTAACTATGCTATTTCCCTATATATTTTCTGTTTTTTAAGAGCTCCTTGCCTGTTAAAATCCTTTTCTAAGCAGAAGTACCAATAAAAAAAAGTCTAAATTAACATTTCATTGCTACTCTCTTTGTTTTCCTAGATGAAAAAAAAATCCAGTACTTAAACTACAGTAAGTAACATCTACAAATGGAAGGCTCTTCCTTCAAATAAAACCTGCTTACGTCTGTTTTCTCCAGGAAAGCTGGCAGAAATTAATTCTTTAAGTCACTATTCCCTAATATTTTTATTCACTTCATGGTGAAACACAGTGTCCCCATCCCTCAAGCACAAACTCCAAAAGAATAAAAAGATGCTTTTGCTCCACTTTGAAAAATTGAGGCATTCAAATCCAGGGACAGGCAGACAACAAAAGCCGTGACGTGCTTAGAAATCTCTGAGAAGACTCTTAAAAGGCACTGGAGAACCTCTTTCACTCAAGTTTCTTCTCTCTTGCCCCATTCCAACTGTGACAATGCTCCCCCAACAGCCCAAGAGCCACACATCCCAGCTCCTGCACAGGGACAGCTACCCCTTTGCAAACAGCTCCCTTTCCCATGGCCCAGCTGAGGGGACCATCTAGTATTCCAAGCACGTGTTCCTCTGGGTTTTGTCTCTTTTTTTTCCAGAGATCTGCCAAAGTTTTCCCTCCCCTCTGACAAAAACACACCCCCACTTGGAAAGGGTAAAACGGCAGCAAGAAGGGAGAAAATCCTGTAACTTGTCCAAAGCATGCAAGGATGATTTGTGTTCTCACTTATGGGGTATGACTGTCACTGTTGATCTGCTTTCAGGCCTAGATTACATCTGATAAGGGCTGACCTTATTTGAGTATTCACACATTATGCACTTAGAGAGAGCATGTGGACACAAAAGTCCCTCAGATGTTCTGGGCATCAATCATGCTCACAGCGTGGAGGCTGACAAACTTTTCTTCCCTTAACTTGGGAGAGGAGAGGGTAGTCCAAGACAGACTTAATAAAGTTTAAAGATGTGCCACAGTATATTTGGGGCCCATTGTCTTCTAAAAATGTTCTTTTCAACAAATTCTCTGCAGTTACCACGGGCAACAATTCGTCTTTAACAAATTAGGGTGGACTGTGTGCAGACTGGAGGGAGGAGGGGAAGTGAACAAAAGGCTTGTCAGGTCTGTTAAATAAAAGCCAAGCAACCAAAATCCTTCTGTTTCTTAAATAGTTGCCCCGTATTTACAAAAACAAAGTGAGTTCTCAAAATCATTCCTAAAAACAAAGTATTTTCAAAACATGTCTTAAAGCAAATCACATCCTTAAGAACTCATGAACCTATTGTTCACCATATGCCAATACTTAGACTCATTACCACAAATAACAAGTGCTTTTGTAAAGAATATATTATAAACATCACTAATGATTAAAACATTTCATCTGTTGCAATGACTGACACCTTTGTTTAATCTTTCCTGATTTCACAAGTACTACAACTGGTTTTATAAACCTCCTGCTTCAGTCTGCACATTATATTTTAACTTAAGAGAGTCATGGGAAAATAAGACCATAGAGCAGGTGATGCATGTGCTGCTCTGAAATGTACTTACCAGCAGGGCCTTGCTTAATTTGTAAAGACTAAATTCTGATCATCATCCTTACAGACAAGACTCTACAGACTGCAGACTTTCATGAAAACAAATAAACTGCCCAAATAAGCCATCATATCTAGCTCTCAAACACCTTTTATTTCCCATATCTGTAGACTACATGAAACAATTCTCAAAACAAAGTATGATTTGCTTTGCTAGATCATTTTTGTTAACTCCAAAACTTACTTAGGCCATGTAAACTTCCTTTCTTCCACACAGTAAGCTAAGGCATTTTTTCATGTGACTGGAAATAAGTAAGTACAAAATACAAATACTCATCAACCAAAGCCCTGAAAGAGTTTGGCGTGTTCTCTTGTTTCAGTTTTAGAGGCTTTTAATGATGGAGGGTTTGTTGCTGAAGTTTAGGAGATCAGTTCACCATATGATGTATCTCATCATGGGGAAGTTCTGCTGCTTTACCAGAGCTGGTTGGTTGAGTTTTTTTACCTTCTAAAGTCACTTATTTCTCAGTTATATATCAAAACTGACTGATCCTTGAGCAACACACTGTCAAGAGATGTGAAAAGACCTTTGGATTAAACCACAGGAAAAGTATATTGAGAAGGAAGTAGTTTACAGACACAAGAAGATCTAGTAGTTTCCAGTAAAAGGGGCAGTATCCAAGATGACAGCATAGAGAAATCCATTACCAGTTTCACTGAATTTTCATTTAAGCCACTTCTAGCAGTAGCATAGAGAGTCACTGACTTAAGGAGGTACGTTTTCTAATAAGGACCTACTGTGACTGTGCATCATGTTTTGTAATATATTCCTTTTAAAATACAAACAGCAAACCATCCATCTCATCACACGTGGGGATCAGTATGCTAACTATGGATGCTAACATTTAAGGCCAAGTGTCAAGTCTGTAAATCTGTGTCCAGTCTTAACTGAAGTGTTCATTAAAAAGTTTTTGGCTACACTAGCATTTGGATCACAAAGTTTCAAGAAGATAAATCATTCTAGTAAGAGGTCCTACCCACTCTAATAATTGACTCCATGTTTGTTTTACTTTTTTTCTTGGTTAAAAACTAGCCTTTAAAAACTTGAAATACTTTTGACGTAATTAATTACTTTTATCAGTAAAACACAGACACAAACATGCACAGATAGATGCTCATCCCATTAAAAGTTCATTTGTTGGTTTCAAATGCATTACCTATAAATGGGTTATTCTGTGATAAGAATAAAAGCCCATTTCTCTGACAAGTTGGATTAAAACTTAAAGATGTGAAGAAACATTGTACCTTTAGCACTCCTTGCTGACTATAGGCTGACTGTATTTTGGTAAGGAACCAACACTGTAAAATGAAAGTTAAAGGAGCTTGGACATGTGTTTGAATTATAAACCAGAAACAAGTATTTAGAAGGTTCGGTCATATTCTGCCTGATCTTGCAATGAGAACCTGCACATGATACTCCAACTAGAAGTTACCCCCACAAACTGTGAGCCACGCAGCCACCATCAGCTCAGGCAACTGAGCACCTCACAGCAATATACCTATCACAACGACCACTACCACAGCGACTGTATCTACCCAGTTGTTGAGACAGAGTTGGTTTCTGTCCACATCTCAGACTGTGGCAAAATAAAACCATATCCAGCTACAGAGGGTAAAGACTTCCCCAAAAGATCACATAACATAGCAATCTCTGCACTTGCATGTCGGATCATAGAAACAGCTAAGTTTGTCCATATTCCTGTCTCCAGTAAAAGGTATTTGCTTTTTATTAATTTTTCAATGCATTACTTTTTAATTTCATTGGGATGTCTCCTGTCTTTTATTATGTAAAAGGTTAAATGGAAGAATTCAATTTGCTTCTTCTTTTTATATGTATTATTTTATTTTCCTTTTTCTGTTTCCTCTTATTGAAGTCCTCTCTAACCAGCCCCCAAATGTTAAATTTTTTGCTCTTTTAAGAGATAGTTCATCTTATATTTTGGTCACCCACTTATTCCTGCTGCACCTTTTTATCAGCTGAGGTGACCTGATGCAAATGCAGTACTCCTGGAAGGATGTGACACTCACTGGGTGGATAGTCACTCTCAGAAATCAGCTCCATCTGTTGTTTGGAGTAAAATGTTTTATTCACTTTTCTCACTGCACAAAGCAGATTTCTTTGACTTGTTCATGAGGACAAGAAGGATACTTTTTGTACTCAGTTATTTCAACATTTTGGAAATATACCAGGATTTTGTATTTGACAATGTGCATTTGCTGAAAATACTTTAACCCACACACTTTTATCAATTTAGCAAATCTCTCGCAGTTTTGCTCAATTTTTTCTGATCCAAGCTAATTTAGATAATTACTTTTTGCTTCCCTGAAGTCGCTCTTTCCTGCAAAGTCTAACATACTCAAAACCAATTCCAGAAGTAGCTTATTACTGCCTTCCTGGTGGCAGAAGTAGCATGCCTCCCAAATTTCTGTTTCTTCTTTTCCTTTCAAATATGTCAAAGAATGAGGGTGCTAGAGGACAGAAGAGGAAGACCAAAAGAGATGGATGGTTTGGTATAATGATTAGGTACAGAAGGGAGGAGTACCTGAAAAGAGCTGTAACTACCCTTAAAAAAATTCTTTTAATCATTCACACTGTTTTTTCAGGGCTTTTCTCTCTCATCCATAGATAAGATCCCTCCCTCTGGGGAGCTGAATCCCCCTGACCTGGCAGTCCATCTGTTTGCCTGCCACAGGCAGAGCAGGCAGAGCTGACAGCTGTTCTTTGGCCCCCTTCACCACCTGGGAACCTAAATTTAGATCTCTGGCCTGGCCAGAAGAAAGTGTTGAAGGGTCAAGGGTGGATGGGCTCAGTCCTAGCCTCAGCACACCATTAGGGTGCTCAATCCACACGTGTGCAACTCTGAACACAATTCCTGCTTGGTGTATTGTCAGGCAAACTTGACCAGCTCCCTGCTGGGTGAGGTCTTTCAAGGTGGCTGCAATGCAAGTTAACATGCACATTTGGAAGTGCGAAATGTCAAGGTTTCATTCTACATCAATAAGCCACTCTATCATGAATTTTGTCTTCTTTTGTAATTGGGAAAAAGTATACTAATGAATCTTAAGCATGCATAAAAATAATAAACAATAGTTCTATACCATAAAGTGTTCTCAACAATTAAGTTATGCTAGAGTCTCTTGATACAATATTTTATCAGCATGTAACTTCATATTTCAGAAATTCCTTTCAGCAGAGTTTGGATTTCAGCCTCCAAGCAATTCTTCCAAGCAATAAATGGACACAGACATAGATTTATTCACCCTGCTCCCACCCCAAAAGCATGTCTGACGGATCTGGACTGACGGATCTGGAAAGTGTCCTACAAATTCAAGATAGGCATCTGCCAAAATAAATCCTACTGTAATGCTTGCAGAGGATATTTTTCTTCCAATATCTCTTTATTGGTTAACAATTTTCCATTGAAATCACTCTTTTTTTATCCTGAGCAAAACAACTTGTTCCTCTGTTTGCAATCACATTGCTCTCTATTGGTTGAACTTCACAGATCCCCCCGAAGAACCTCAGCGGCACACTGGTTTTAGGTGTACAGGTCTCCAGGGAGACAGGTACAGGTCTCCAGGTTAATTCCATACTACTTAACTAATATTCATAACTCTTCTATACTTACAGGTGCACAAAGATCACAAAAGTAACCGAACGCACAGAAAAAGAATGCATTTTGTGACTTCAGTGTTGTAAAGAGCACAAGTAGTACTTGGCATCAAAATAAATCCTAGCTGTATTTACAGATTTATCACAAGCACATGAGAGAAAAAAAAAACCCAACAAAACCATCATAACAAACAAACCCCAAAAAACTCCAACAGCAACCACATGCCACTCCATTGCTGTTAAATTCTGTGTACTACAACAGACGACATGTGAAATCTCAAAGCAGTCCCTAACGTGATGTGGACACAATATGACCTCTCTGAGTCACTTCTAACTGGTATGATGAGCTTGAAGGCAAGTAAGAGCTTGCACAGTCCACTGGGCCACTGAATTTTCAAATAGTAATTTCAGTTTTACTTACTGCTGCAATATTATCAAAAAAAATCTAAATTTGAAGATACTGGAGTTCTACAATATCCTTTTTTTTTTTTTGAAAAGTATATTGTTTCCTTGTTTGTGGGTTTTTTTAGCCAAAATGCATGTTAAGACATTTAAAAAAAACCCTGGTTCTGCCTCTTTAAATAACTAGACAGCTACTTTAGTCCTTAGCATTCCTTCACTTGTCCCCAGTTACACAGCACAGCTGCTTGCAGGTTTAAGATTTTTTTTGTGAAGTAACAGTTCATGATAATCTCATTAAATCCTTTCTAACACTTTCCAGTTCATACAGGATTTCCTTTGCTCGGGTAAGTGGAGCGAGGATTGGCTGCTTAAACCATCTCTGTGCAAAAACTTAAGTCACCCAAACTATTCTTCACAAAGCAGGCCTCGGCAGCCGGAGGGTGCAGGGGAACCAAAGCTCAGCCCCAACCGAGGAGCTGGAACAAATCCAGAGATGTAACAGCTCTTTGCTGTTTCTCTCTGCAGCTGAAAAACCACATTAGAAGTGTAATCCTCAATATCTTTTGCTTGTAAAACAAATCATGTGCTAAGCAAGCTCCTCTACCTGTAAATCAATGTAATGGTTTAGCTTAAAACCGCAGGGGAAGAAAAAATAAAAAAAAATAACTTTTGTGCTGTGCCCACATTTGGCTGGGAAGAGTAACCAGGTTACCAAGGTTACCTCTGCNTGGCTGGCAGCCATAATTGGGCAATTACACCCATTTATTCCCCCATATATCTACATTTTAATAAATTGCTGCCTTCCCTATCCGTCTCTTGTCCATTGATATTGTCCTAAACCAGGACATTTATTCTGTTTAAATGTAGGAAGTTCCCCTTTCTGCTAGCCTAGGAAGCAATAATTGTAAAAGAGATGGGGAGTTGTGCTCTCAGGGAGAGGCTCCAGGACCAGGTTGGCTGCTCAGACATAGCCATTCCCCAAAATAGGAGATAAGCCTCTCCATGGGGATCAGACATTGTGAAACAAAAGTAAGACAAAAAGAGGCCTGATTATTTTATAGATAAGCCTTGTAGCAGATCTTACGAGCCATACTGTGGACATTCTGAAGGCATTTTCAAGCAGAGGGATCTCCGAAGAGAAGCCCTGGTGATAAGCAGATATAAGCAAAGCATTGGGAGGGACAGCAAGAAAAGTTGGGATGTCTTAAACTGCTCTAAGAGAAAATTGGAACAATTTTTAGGCTTCATTATAGAAACTTCTACAGCATCAACTACTTCTATCAAAATAGTCAGTTTGCATTTCACTGTCCATGGTCTCATCAACTGCAGTTTAATAGGATTTTTCCCTATTTACATGCACTTAAATGGCAAATGCACATTTCCTGCTCAGCTGCCAAAAAATACTTTTTCAACTTGCCTGCCTACAACCACCCAAAACGAGCAATGCAAAACATGCAAGACAATTTAAGGTCTGTAGAAAAGGCTGGCCAGCTCAGGTATCTGGGTAACAAATATTTTTATAGGGCTTTCAGTGGCTTAAATCCAGCACAGCTCTGCAGTGATTTATTTCTCTCCAACAGCTTCTAGGGTGGCCTATGTAAAATTAGCTGGTAATCACAAACCAGGCCCCTAGTGGACACGTTCCACAGCCAAAGCAGCAGTGACTGGTGCTCTCTTGCTGAGGGTCACAGTAGAAAGACCAAGGACTGAGGGAGGAATGCAGGATATCTTATGCTGTAAGAAAGAACGAGGCATCATGCTAAGATTTTGCAGGATCAAAGCACAGTTCATCTCATTTAAACCATAAACAGAAGTGTTACTTTTTGTGACTGCCGTGCTAGTACTCTGAATAAGCATTAAATACAGTTTTTAAGGGTTATGCAGAATTTCTCTTTCAAAAACCCTCTCCCTTAAGAGCCGAGAGCATAGGCTGTTTGCAGTCTGATTTGCTACTGCAGTTCACAGTTTTTTAGCTGAAAATTGTCCCTACATCTCAGTGTGGAAGGGAGCAAATATTAACAGTACAACCTGTTTATTAACGCTTGAGGAAACTTCTGATGTCTGAGACTCCAAGAATTTTTACATAATTGCAACATTTTTTTTATGATAGAATTGGCTGCAAATCCCCATGCACTGAAAGTCTGCAAGTCTTGCCACCACTTTCTGTGCTTCAGGGCACCACCAGCATGCTGCCCTCGCCCACAGGCTCCCACTTCATCCACAGAACAAACATTCTTCTCAAGAACCACATTGAATATAAGTACTGGTATAAGCCTCACTGGATGGTGCAGGAACATATTTTTCAATTCTTCAATGCTCTTAGAATGAAGATTGCCAATCAATAGGCTCCCAACCACTCACTGCACCTGACATAAGTACTTGATGTGTTTGGGAATAAATAGCTCAACAATTATCATACAAGTCTTAGGATGATGAACTCACCTCAGTCAGTTATCACTGAAAGGGCTGCCCAAGAAAACTCTAATAATTGCTTGGGCCTTGGCAGCTCTGGTACCACAAAAGGAATTTTGCCCAGAAGAAGCATGTGCATACACAAAAAACATGCTGACACTTTTATTCCATGAAATCACACTGGGCTGACTTGGCCTACTCAGTAACATATTAGAGGAGGCTCTTGGGAGCTCATTAAACTTCTACCACTAAACTCCTCAAGTACAACCAACACTGCAAGGTTTTTTTTCCTTCTTTCAGTACAACTCCATCCACCTCTGCCAAAATATCCAAGCAAGACAGAGGCTAATGTGTAGTGCCTACAATTTTTGTTTGGCTGGGATGAATCAGCAACATCTATGTGGTCAGTTTATGTGCCGATGAAAGTCTGGTATCATCACTGTCTCTCAATGATCTTAAACCATCACCAAGCTGTGGTAATTCTCACACTCAGGTGAAAGCTAGAAGCTGATGGGAGACTCTCGGATTTTATATGACCATAAGAAATACAGAAATGCAACTCCTTTTCTTGAACAATTCCCCACTATCTTTAAGAGAATTGATTCAGACAGACATTACAGTTTTATGCTCTCAATTCCTATTTTATTCACTCAGGTCTAACCTAAGTACCTCATTAGATATGAGATACTTATTGAATCTAGATGATTCAGTTTTGCCATGTTTTTCAAAAATTCTGGCTCATCTATTTTTGGTATATTCTCTGGATGTACTTTCTTTAAAATGTGCTAATTTACTTTTCTGGCTGTAGATAATATGTTAATCTTAGCATTTGAAAATATTCAGATGGAAAATAAAAACAGTCACTAGAAGTAGTCACATGCTTATTTAAAACACATAGCTGGAGAGTATCAATATGACACAAGGATAGTAAATGAAAATTAACCTACAATTATGTAATATCATCAAATAAATCTACCTACTAATGAAAGGAAAAACATTTCCATAAGAATTCGAGTGGTATCCAAGTAACAATTCCACGATAATATATTTTCAATTAAAGAATTACAATAGAATACACTAATTTTTTTCTCTCTACTGTTAANCTCCACTAAGGCTTAGTTTTAATAATTCAGCTTTCATTCCAAATGCTTAAATCAGTAGTAACTGAAGTTAAAGCTCAAAATCCCCACCTCTATCCTTAGAATCCATGAAAAATATTTTTCCTTGGACAGAAAAACGAACAAAACAGAGGGCTGGAGAAAGAGAAAAACAAGACATTTTTCCCATTACACAGTATCTGTGGGAAGGATTATTTCAAGTTAGAAAGCTACCAAGAAATGGAAAAAAAAAATTAATTCTTACATGCTAAACGGTAGTTCCTGCTTCCCATGAAAGCCATCTGTTCTGTGTATGTCCATGGTTTGAAAGACATTCCTGGGATTGTGTCAAGCCAAAGGAATCCCCACTAGAGTTACAGAAATATAAACTCCCTTTACACTGGCTGGAGAGTGTTAAAATGCAGCTCTGAAGGCATGTATACCAGTACCAGACTCAGAACCACAACACTTCTGCTGACATACCCGGCGTTACGCAGGATTTTCCAATCTGATATTATATTATGAGAACTGAAACTTTAGCAGGGATAACATTGCAATACTTTGAATAAGAAATTCTTCAGATGAGTATAAGGCAAGATCTCCACTCCTCTCTATTGCAAAATGGCATCATCACCCTTTCTCCCATTTGCAGCTGACATGAAAAATGCCTGGAAAATATTGCTGAAATAGGATTCGTTCTATAACACAATTTTTGTCATTACTGATTTTAATGAGAGTGGGACATGGTGCAGTTTGAGCAATACACTTGTTCCACATTCATTTTCAAACTCTGGAAATGGGAGTCTGAAAACAGAAGTCTAATAATTAATANACTGAGAAATGTTTTCAAGGTCAAATACTTTTAATAAAAAAGATACACCAAATATTTAAAGTTTTCTTCTTTTCCATTATCTGATTGCTTGTTCTCATGTTTTTTATCAAGATAGAAAAATATTAACAAAATCTATGAGAAACTCACTGCCAGACTGACAAGAGTGCAGAGGGACATACCCACCCATTACAAAAGAAAAATAGGTCTATTTATTGCTATTCTGTAACCAAAAAATATAGGCTAATTTCCTATAATGTCACAAGACTTGAAAAGCAAACTCATGTTTACAAGAAAGTAGAGCCATTTTATGAGTCAATGTTTGCAGAGAGCAGACAATTTATTAACTATCCATTTATGGTTAGAACCTGCTAAGTACAAGAGTGAAAAATGTGATAAAACATGATCTTTAATTATCTTGGGTGGTCACTTCATGTTATATTCTGTCACAGCACATAATTCACTGATGTTGCTGTATGGTACTACAAAATTTTCATATTTAATCTAATTAAAAAGAAAATGCATTAAATGCTAAAGATGATTCTCCATACACAGCTACATATCTGTCAGTAATTACATTCCTGAGTCATGGTCAGAGGGCACTGGTGCCTGGCAGGAGAGGAACAGTACCCTGTATTGTCACACTCTCCACTAAGGCTTAGTTTTAATAATTCAGCTTTCATTCCAAATGCTTAAATCAGTAGTAACTGAAGTTAAAGCTCAAAATCCCCACCTCTATCCTTAGAATCCATGAAAAATATTTTTCCTTGGACAGAAAAACGAACAAAACAGAGGGCTGGAGAAAGAGAAAAACAAGACATTTTTCCCATTACACAGTATCTGTGGGAAGGATTATTTCAAGTTAGAAAGCTACCNAATACTGCTACCAATGTTAAGCATAAACACAACTTTAACTACAAGCAATGCTCAGATGACTAGCTCAGGTTCAAGGGTTCACTGCACATGAATATCCATAAATACCATTGACAGCCTTAGCAGTATAATGAACTTTGCAGCAACTCATGCAGGCAGTCTACACAATACAAGAACATAATGCCCCAACCATAAAGCAAGAAACACTCAGAAACAATTCTGAGCTACTTTTACACCTGAGACAGTGTATTTAAGAACCTTTTATGAAGTAGTCCAATCTTGTTCATAAAATGTTCACATTTATTGTTTTTTAAATCACTGGATGGAATCAAACCTACGTAACTATATGTAAATGTGTAAAGATAGTCAGTTCCACTAAATTGTCATGCCAATTAGCAGTGTATTCTTGCCTCCATTAATTTAAGTATGCAACATTACAAGTTAAACACCCTGGTCTTTTTAAGGCATAACATATTTTATCTTTAAGGTGCTTACATTTTCTTTTCTTTCAAACACTGGCCACAGTACTACATAGCCTCCCATAAGCAGACATCTCTGGCATCTCTTGAAATATATTCCCCGCTCCCAGCTCAAAAATCAGATCTGTGTAAAAGAAACACCCTCTATTTGAAATCTAGGGAATACATTGAAAGTATTGGTTTTGTTTCTTTAACTTCA
>VYZS01062493.1:0-20103 GCA_013400695.1 Neodrepanis coruscans
TTTTTAAGTATTGATCTATGGAGTGCTGTGCATCAAATCCACCAGCTGTAATTGAAATCACATTTGTCAGATCCTAAATGTAAATACAGCCAAAGAGAGAACACCTTTCTCTTCAGATTTATCTCAGAGGAAATAATGGTGCTGGCATTTCACCAAAAGATGCTTAATCCTTTATTCTTGCTTTTGGACTCAGCTTTTCCTTATGGGAACAGGGTTATTTTCTATAGGGAATGTATGTTCTAGTCTGTGTGTGTGTTTTCTTTGGTCCTGTGCTTTCTGGAGTGCCATCCAAGCTTGGAAATCAGCTGTGTTCATGGTGTTCTCTGCTGACTCTTTGCCTTGTTTACACACCACAGAAACTGTTGCGCACAAGAATGTGTGTCCTGGGAATACAGGTCTGTTTACTGCTGTTGCTATTAAGAACTCTCAATAAAAATACTGCCTTTTTTTTTCTGAAATTCACTTAAAAGCGTTATCCTCCCACAGTTTAGGAAATGTTAAGGGGGTCTTGGTGCTTAAACTGGTACCAGTTGTGGATTTGGAGTTTTTTGTATTCTTCCATATAAAAACTCTTGGTGCCTTTTTCAGACAAATAATCTGGTTTGAAGATGGGATTAGAAGGGAGCTAAAACTTTTAAAAATGTTAATGATTTTGACTATTCAGGATGGACTAATTCAATGCTACAGCTGTACTCACTGAATGTATCCTTAAAACCCCTCTGTTCTGGGTAACTGATTTGCTGTTAATTTTTTTCCTCCTCTAGTACACATTGGAGCCCCTCCAGCAGCTGAACCTGCATGCAGATGAAATGAGTAGGTCTGTTCCCCTTGATATCAAGAGAACAGGATTTCCTGAGGAAATCTCACACTGAGATCTCTCTGATAAGGGCTGCAGGCAGACTTTAGGGAGGCTCTTTCCTCACAGTCCTGTGAGATCAGTTCCATGCTTCATTGCTTGAAATTTAGCCATCAAGTAGTAAAAAGAAAGCATTTCTAGGCTGCCTCTTACCAGGGAAATGACAATATTGGAGTGATGTGAAGTGATATGTGTTTTATGAAGATAGAAAACTTCTAATGTAGGGCAAACCTGTGGCTGCAAAAGCAGTGCAGCAAAGCAGTTTAGAGTCATAAAATAAACCTGAGTTTTTGTTCTTTCCCCCACCCAGTGGTGAAATCCAGTCCCTGTGGCACTGTGTCACCCCAGTGTAAGTCCTGCAGACTTTGCTGTGTGCAGGTGGATTGTTTTGGGGGATGTGTCTGACAATAGCAATGGTGCTGTTTCCCATTGTTAGGTTTGCTCAGTTTAACATAATCATCCAGCACTATAATCATCCTACAGTGGGAAAGGATAACACTGAACTAGTTCTGGGTTTGTTTGGGTTTTTTTGGTGGGTTGGGTTTTTAAAGCCTGATAAACCAAAGGGTAAAAAGCCCCAACCTGTAGAAGATGGGAGCTCTCTGCACCCACAGCTGCTTCAGGCCTGGCTCTCTGAGGTACCAAGCACTTGGCAAAGAACCTTCAGGTGAGCAGGGGGTTATTTTGTGATCTTAGCTGGATGTTCTTAGGTTATAAACATCCTGGGACTGTGAGCTTACAGATCTGTGGATTCTTACCATGGAACCCTGGAGATCCACTCTGTTCTCTCTCTGTAACTGTCACCCACGTGGCTGGAGATGACACACCTCAGTCCCCACTGTGGCACCCAGGACCTTTCCATCCAATCAAACATGAGCAGCTGCACCCATTGATCACTTGGATTCATTTATACCTGCATGCTCACACTAAGAATGAGGTGAAAACAGTCCTCCCTCATGTCATGATCTCTGGAAGCTGGTGGACAGGTGACAAAAAGAACTGTACTTTGTCAAAATGAGGGGGTTTCAACAAGCCTGAGGGGTCTTCAACTCTAAAGAGCTGCTGAAATAGAATAAAGTGACACATTTTCATGTTGAGATGTTGTACTTTCCTTACTATTCATTGTATCTCAGTTCTCTACAGTATTAAATGTTCATATTTATTCAGAAAAAAAATCACATGTCAGAATCACTGCAGAAATGAAAGGTTGTACTGAACTGTGACAGTGCACACACAGCAAAATGTTTCTGGGTGAATACATCCATTACAATCGTGGGAAGGTGTACAAGTTTAACAATTTAGTGCACCCTGAAATTAGCTGAATTGACAGCAATTCAATTTGGTCTTCAGTGTATTTAAAAGAGGTTCTAGATTTAAGTCAATCTTAATTCCCAGTAATGTGCTCACCATCTACCAGTCAGAGCTAACTGGCATTAATAAAAGTGCATGGACCAAATGCTCCTGTAAGCACAGTGATGTGGAGGTTTGGTGAGAACAGTTAAATGCAACACCTGCAATATTAAGGATGTGCTGGAATGAAGGTGTTTGCAGGCATGGTCTGGCTTAGGTCAGATGGTCCTGCTTGTTCTTTGTGTTTTTTATTTCCAAAGTAGTCAGAGAACTCCCAGTCAAAAACAGTCACACAAATCCCATGTCTTAAAATGTGGTATTATGACTCTTAAATAACCTGAGGTTAAGCACCAATGTAAAAACTAGAAAAAAATTATTTTCTTCTCTTAAACCTTGAGTTGAAATACAACTTTGTCACTTTTTTTTTTCTCCAGAACTCCTACATTATGATGCTTATTTGTATTTAAATATTCAGACCTCCATAACATAGCTGGAATTTGGGTGGGTCTTTCTTGGTAACTTGGTAATTAGAGAGGGGGATCACTGTTTTTTTAATGGAAAAATACTCATTTCACACTTAAAACTAGTCTCTATTAAATAGATAAAAGCCAATGCTTTGGTTGCTGTACTGGAATGTGTGTTCCATGCTGAAGGCTCCTGAGGAAAAGCTGCTCCAGATTCCAGGTCAGAGAGCACAAATGTTCCCTCTGGGACACAAGTGAGCAGTTGGAGTAGGTGTGTTTGCTGAAGTGTTTCAGCTCTGTGCTTTTCCCACAATGGAAACAGTTGTTGATACATGCAAGTGAAGGCATCTTGATGCTGTTGAGGTTCCACTAAATGAATCAGTCAGCAGAGGGGGCCTGAGATCACTGCCCAAAATACTCAAACTGGGCTTCAGTTAATTTGATAATTACATGGGGTATTTTAACTTTGATAGGCTGACTTGCACTTATGTGTTCATCAACAGTTAAAACATCATTGTAACTTTCAAAATGTTGGAATTGTCTTAAAAAAAGCCAAACCCCCCTAAAAAATCCATAGAAACATTGAATGCTTAAATTACAGGACACCAGTAGCAAGGAAACTGTTCGTGTACTTAGTTTTTGAGACTTTATTTCCATCAATTCCAAGTGTTTGTCTATTTCGTGGGAGTAAACAGAAAAGAAAATAATTGGGGCCAGATTTTTTTTCTTCCAAAAGAAGACAAGAGTCTAAACTTTGAGGAAGAGTCTTTTGGTATTGTTTAAGAGCTGTAGCTGTGATGAGAACTGAAGGTAGAGCTGTAGTTCTGACAGACATCAACTGGTCACACTGGTGGTGTGTTCTGCACTCCCACAGGCTGATGACTTTGATAGAAATAGAAATAGAAAAGAAGACTCCAAGGCCTGTGTTTCTGTTGGGGATACAGAACATGGTGTGACACAGAAAAAGAAGTTTCCCCTTTGTCTCTGTGATGTAGAGATTAACCTTCAAAGAAGTGTTGCTGTCAAATAAAGCACTTGATATTTTGCTTGATCTTTGTGTTTGTCCTGAAGCTCTGGTTCAGACTGTTCCTGTTGGGTCTCCCCTTGTCAGTCAGGTAAGATCTTGTTTCTGTGTCAGTCACTCAGGACTTTCTGGCCCAGGGGGGATGTCTGAGCCTGTTTTGTCACAGACTCTCAGGATGCTTTGACTGAAGCTTTTAACTACTTGAAGGAATAATGACTGACAGCCAAGAAATCGTGCAAAGGGAGCATAATTATGGTTTCTGTCTGGGTTAAGCAAACTTAACTGGGCACTTTCTAAAGAGAAAAACAGTTTGGTTCTTGCCTCCTGGTGAGTCTTTTTTTAATTACAAACAAGGCAGAAGGGAAAAATGTTGTCACTGATCAATGCTTAAAAGGATGCTGGAGCTCCAAGCAGCAGGTAAGGGGGTCATAAAGCACATTTGTCATGTCTCCCTGCTGAAATCTTGGAGCCAATCCTACAGGAACTTCTTCTAGTGGGAGTTGGTCATTTCAGACTTTGATTTTGTGCTTTCAAATCACCCCAGAGGTGCTACCTGTGGAAATAGTTCTTCCTGCCTGTAGGTGCCTGCAGTGCCTTAGGAACATGCTCCTGCTCTCAGCTCCAGGGGCTCTGAGCCCCCACAGTGGAACCTTTCACAAGCTCTTCTCTATCTTTGTTCAGAGCACTTGGCTTTGTCCCCTCTGACAGGGACTTTGTTGCTTTGAGGTGGCTCTTACAAATCAATCAATCAATCAATCTCATCCATCAAATCTTATTTGATCCTCCACAGTTCTGTGGAGTTTTCTTAACCAACAGAATTTCCATTTCAGTGTGTTACCAAATAACGTCCGATGTTGTCCCTGCAGAACCAGGTTTGGCCAGACGGTGTCACCTGAGTTTTGCAGAAGGGTTGCTGTGTTATGAACTGTCTCTTATGTACAGTGTCCATAACATGAACTTCAGGTGAAAAATGGAGAAAAACTACCATCCATCACCTACACACATCTTCGAATTCTATATGATTTATTAGTACTTCCAGTTTATGAACTGGGTAATCCGAGCGAGAGTCTGATTAACTTTAATTCTTTTTCAAAACCAAGTTTTAGTGGCCTGGGGACCCTAAGTGGGAAACACTGTCCTGGCCCTGCTGGGTACAGGGTGAAGCCAGTGAAGCGCTCTGAGTTTCTTGGGAAGTTGTACGAGAAGGAAAGATGCTTCCAAAGCTGAGGAAATCTTTGCTCAAGCACAGCCCAAGTGTTTGGCTCGTGCTGTTGTGCAGCTCAAGCTGCAGGTGCCACAGCTGCCCCATGGCTGTGCTCTGGCTTAGGTTAAAACATTTCATTTGGACAGACTTTAGTCTGGAAATGGCATTGGAAAGCTCCTGGAGGAGATGGGGATGTTCATGGAGATATCCTGCTTCTGTGCTCTCACTCTGTTAAAACTAAACCTTTTGGCTGGATTTTCAGAGAAACTAGGTCATGGTTAAAGTCTTCCAGGGTTGAGGTTCATGTTGCATCATCTTATTTTAAACAAAATTGAATAGTTCTCTCTTTCTTTTTGTAAACACATGTAAAACAAATCAAATCAATATCTCCATCCCTAATTCTGATGTTGCCATGCATCCAGAAACTTGGAGCTTGCCAGGGGTTTTCTTTGCTGTGATATCCCTTGTGAATTCCCAAGGCATGTACACAGAGCCCTATTTATGAATAAAGGATAATTGCTGTATTTTTTTATACTCTGATATTAGTAGACAGCAAAATGCTAACACTGCTGAGTTATTTATCTTTATTAGTGACTTATTTATTTTTATTATGCCTTTCTTTATAGTAAGCCCTGTGCCTTTGAAATCTCTGGCTGCATTAGAGCAGATGGCACCAGTCAATATTGTGAGAGTTTCTCTGGTGACATTCAGAGGAAGAGGGTGTAGAACCCTCTGTAGAAAGCACAGGAACAACGTGGCACTGCTGCCCTTCTATGGCCACAGCAGGTAAAGGAAAAGGGACTTCAATTTCCTTTGGGCTTCAATTTCCTTTTGATTTCGATTTCTGTGTGGTTTTCCAACCACCTGATATAAGAGCAGATGTACTTAGTTACCTTCATTTCCTTTTCTGGAGTGGGAGTTAATTTTTAAATGGCTTTTTCATTTATCTTTTCCTTTTTTTATTTTTATTTATTTTATTTTTTTATTTTCCAGGCAGTCTTTTAGAGGCATTCTAGTGTCATTCTCAGTGAATGCCGGTAATAAATATTTCTACCTGAATCAGCTGCCAACTCATCTTTTATTCATCCTGCTGATGAAAACAATCTCCTGTGAAACTTCTGTTGCTGAGAGAGTTCAAAAACTTTCCACTTATGGGTGTAACTGATCCTTTTTCTTCACCTTAACATAAGAATTTGGTATTACCTTTTAACACATTTTTGAAGCAGTTGGCAAGTTCTGATGTTAATCAGAGCAAGAGGAAGAATTCAACCCAGTCAATGGAGCAGCAGGTGAACCTGCCACACTTCATGTTCCCATTGCAAAGTGCCCTCGTGGTACCACTTTTAATAAAATCAAACTGCTCTCCCCAAGTTGTATTCTGCAAATATGCTTTGCAAAAAGTGTAAATTGTTACAGGAGCCTACATAAATATAAATATAGTTTTGTGATATGAAAATATGAAATTTATGCTCTGTGAAGAAAAAGGAGAGGTGTGAATGTGCATCCATTTAGACTCTTAACCAGGGAGGTTTTCTATACCTGACTGGGAGAAATTTCAGCTGCTTTAAGAGCTTTCCCATGGACTCAGAGGTGTGACTGTCTCTGACATGTTCCTTAGAACACACCAAGGGCTGGCTCTGATTTTCAGGAAATCAGAGTAGGAAGGAGTAGGAGTGTGACCCCCTGGATGTGCACATCCTAAATAATGGGAGATGCCCATGACTCTGGTAGTTACAAATCTATAGTTTTATGTCTGTGCAGGAGAATTTTGGCTGTTGACTGATAGAGCATATTTTTGTTTCTTGCTGACCAGTTTTTGAACTTTGCTCTTTTTTTTTTTTGGTGCAGAAATAGGTTGGATCAATGACCTATTAATAACCTATTCAAGCTCCAAGTTCTCTTCAGGTGCACTCTCCAAACAAGACGTATTTCCATTGTTCATTATTATGTGCCACTTTCATTTCAACCCTGAGCTCATAAATCATAAATGAGCCTGAAGTATTCATTTCCCTCTTTCAGCACTACCTTTATCTAGTATTTGCTGACATGGCTCATTATAAGTTATTTTTGAGCACAGTCAGACCTTGTTTTCTGAACAGATGAATTCATTGTTGGAAAATACTCTATAAATAGACTTTAGGGGCCACCAAAATGAGAAATTCTAGCTCATTAGGATCTCAGCTGGAACAGTGTGATCAGATACACAGAAATTTTGAGCTGATGAAATGAAAGCAAAGACTTGGTTAATTGGTTCTAAACCTTTAAACAACACATGGGCAATTTTTGTCTTACTGTTAGGGGTGATAGAAACCATCTGGGAAAAGATGCAGCATATACTGGAAGGAGAGAAAGGAGAAAAAATGAGAGTAGTTAATATGAAGGAAAATTAATTAAATTTATACAGTGGGATACACCAGAAGTCACTTAGTTATTCTGGTATTCTGAGCTACCTCCAGGTGAGCCTTGCATGAAATTAAAGTCTTGTTAACCTCTGCCAGTCTTCTTCACATGTAAGGGGCAGATCTGTCTCCTCTATCAACACTTGGTGCTGAAGTGGTGAAGTAAATTTATGGCTATGTGACTCTATTTCACTATCTCAAGTAGGATTACTAATGGAAAATGCATGAATCCTCTCAACTATCTCCAGCCTCATGGAAGACTAAAGACTTCGTGCCTCAGCCCAGAAATATGTCCTGTGGGAACCCTGGAGATAACTGTGGGCACACAGTGCCTTCCAGAATGGAAACTCTGGCCTTGGGGCATCAAGACTTGGCTCTAATTCTTCCCTTGCTGGCAAGTTTCACTCAGGGCTGGATGCTGAACTAAGTCAGCTTTATTTGAATGAAATAACAGCCTAACTGATGTCTTCACTCCCTTTTTTCTACTGAGGAACAAATCACATTGTGCAGGGGGAATCCCCTGTGCTCCCCAGCCCCAGGCAGTGACTGGGGAGGAGCTGGAGACAATTTTTCTGAGATACATTAATTGTTTTAAGGATGACATGGGCAGGGGCACCTCCCACTGTCCCAGGTTGTCCAACCTGGCCTTGGACACTCCCAGGGATGGGGCAGCCACAGCTTCTCTGGGCACCCTGTGCCAGGGCCCAGGGAAGGATTCCTTCCCAATATTCCATCTAACCCTTCTCTGTGTCAGTGTGAATCCATTCCCCCTTGTCCTGTCACTTCTGTCCCTTAGAAACAGTCTCTCTCCATCTTTTTTGTTGTCTCCTTCAGGTCCTGCAAGACCACAAATAATTTCCCCCAAATCTTCTCCTCTCCAGGCTGGACAATCCCAGCTCTCCCAGCCTTTCCTCATACACAACATAAAGTTCATATGTTGTAAATGCCTGAAAAAGGAATCAAGGGTAGAAAGGGAAACCAGTGAAGGGAGAAAGTTTGTTAAGATCAGACCTCTGGAAGTGCTGCTTCCCCTTCCTGAGTATGGAATAATGATGTCTTTGACATCAGGTGTTTCTCCTGTTCATCTCCAGAACTGCAAAACTGATGTAATTACACCAAGGATTCGATCTTTTGAGAGAAATATTTAAAGAGATATTTTAACTTTGAAAAATTGTGTTGGCTACAATTATTTTAAATAAAGCATCTAACATTTATGTCTGAAGATTAAGAGGACTTTGGTGTGTTCACAGTTCTGCATTAAGAACAGGAGCAGTGATGCTGGAAGGACAAGGTAGTTAATTTTCCCAACTGGTTTTCACATTTCTTTTGGGTGACTGAGGAAAAACTGGAAATGTTTTTGTAGATTAACTTGTACCAATGCCATGGGAAGGGCATGGGAAGAACCTGAAATTGCTGAAATTACCTGAAATCTCTGCAAAAGATTCTATATAACTGACAGATAACCCTGAGCAGACTTTTTATTTTCCACTAAGCAAGAACAGTCATTAAGAAAAAAATATAACTCAGAAGTCATGTCCTTATTCTGTTTTATCTTGATTCAAATGGCAAGAAGAATGAGTGCATCAATCCTACCTAATTTATTTTCTTCTGCTTGTCATTTCTATTGTTAACACACATAAATTCAAAGTGATGTCTGTCTTTCTTCCTGTGTTTTTTGACACTTATTTTAAAAATCATTCTTTCCCTTCCCTAAAACAGGAAATTTCTGATGTAGAAATTTCTGTGTAGATATACTTGACTAAGTATTTTGTGGCAAAATCAGAGCTATTAAAACAGTAACTAGTATTCAAAGACAAAGGAAAACTCAGGCACAAACATCAATATATCCTCCTTTAAATTGTGCCTCCAATTTTTTCTCCAAAAACTGAAAAAAAAAAAGCCAAGCTCCATGAAAGCAAACACCATCCCCTCAAAACCAAGCAAATGTGAATATCTGTTTAAGCAGATTTTTTTAGTGTTTGTGAAGCTCAGAGAACTTGGAAGATAAAAAACCTGCCTATACAGTTCAAAACTACCATGCTCACACCCAGCTGACTTCTGTCTGTGCAGGATCCAAGCTCAAAGCTCAAACTGACTTTTAAATCTCTATTTCAATTTTAGATTAAATTAGTGATCTTAATTACATCGGGGAGAGTGTGAGCCAGGACTGATTAATGAAAACAAAGTGATAGAAAATTGTGAACTGACCTGAAAAATAAATTTCCTCTGCTCTTTTCAGAATTACTGAAATATTCCTTGCATGCTTGTCTCTTTTCCTTTGGTCTCTGTGCATTTGTAAACCTTATGTTCCCTCTTACAAAGGATGCCTTGATTTACATCATAAACAAAAAACCCATGAGGTTAAAAAAATGTATTGCATGAACTTCTTTTGGTCACACACAGGATACAAAATCTCAGCAAATGACTGAGGCAAGAATGTAAAACAATCCTGAAGTACAGAACACTGGCAAGGAACTCTAAATTTGGGTTATCTCTGAAATGCAATAACCACATCCTTAAAACATACAGACTATATATGTATATACACACAGAGAGCTGTGTATGTTCTGTATGTGCCTGATGAGTGTCTCTAATGCCCATCACATCCCTGATTCTGCCCCTGTATCAAGGCTGATCTGCCTCATTAGCCAGCAGAGCCAATTTAGGATGTTCCCATCTGACTCAGGCTCCTCTAATTGGATGCTGATGGAGGAGGGAATTGTTTCAGATAAAATTAGGAACTGCTCAGGAAGGTTGTGTTGAGGGAGGGCTTTTTGCCTGGGGAGAGGGGGGTGTTGTGTGGTCTGGGGGAGAGCAGGGGGCTTTCCCAAAGTGCCACAAGAAGTCCCAGTCCCAAACTGGCCCAGAATGTGTCTCACACCAGTTTCACTTCAGGGCAGCCCAAAACTCCAGCTGGTTCACAACCATCTCACAGACAAGCTGAGGAGCCAACATCAAGAAGCTGTTACATTTCATAGCCTTAAATCTTTTAAAGATGATGATTCACAATCTTTATTCATTAATGGGCATCTGATTCATCACTGGTTATGGGGAAATAGATTTTTATATTGCAGTATAATTGTCCAGATTGCTTTATGAGGGCTGGGCAATTATTTCTATTATTGATGTCTCTTTGGGAGATTTGTAACTTGTCTGTAAAACCTATAACCTGCCAAGTTACAGCATTAGGGAAATCTCTGTCTGAAGTGATATAAAGTGGTGATTTTTAATTTATGAGAAAGTTTTTCTTTAAAAGAAAAGTGTTTTAAAGCACTCACAGCCTTTCTAGTAGTATATATAACTCTAATTTTCCTTCAAAAATGAGAAGTACAGTAATTTTCTCTTGATTTAGCTAAACTGAAATGTTCAGAGTCACACATTTCACAGTCTTACTGATTTTCACAGGATATAAATTGGAATATTTGGAGATAACCAATAAAATATTACAGGGAAATTATCATGGTTTGACCAGCACAGAAATAAACCCTGCGATTTTTTTTTCTTCCCTGCTCAGAGAAGAGATGAAAAAACTTAATTTTCTATAAAAAGGCAATTGAGAATGTCCATCTGCATTTTTTAAAGTTAAATGGCTTATTCAGGAGCAGCTTAGATAAAATTAAGTATAAATTTTTAAAGTTTCACTGTCTGTGACTTGAGCAGCTCAATGCAGATGAAATCCTGACAATTCAGGGCCATTAATTCTTAAGGTCACATCTTACCTTGGGAAGAAACTTGATATTTCTGGGTTGGAAATATGCTGCTTTTTGGGATCGTTGCTTTTTGAAAGCTTGTCCTTTTCAAACCCCTTTGTGAGTGGCCAGCAGATAGAGGCTGATTTCTGTTAGTGGTTGTGTGAGGTTTGGAGGTTTTTTTAGTTTTCCTGGGAATTCCAGGGGTTTAGGTGGAGTTGGGAGAGCTGGGAGAGCTGAGCTGACTCACAGCACCAGAACTGTGCATGTTCTTTGGCACCTCAAGATTAACAAACTGACTCATTTGGGGATACTTTTATTCAGGATAAAAAAAAAAAAAGAAAAGTAAAAGTAGGTCTGACATCTAACATGCATTATTCCAATAACTTGGCCCAAAACACTTTTAGGAAGTATATTTTTTAGAAAGTCTTTGGAAAGCAGTAACTGTCAGTTCTCCCTTGCTGTCCATCCTGACACAGGCTGTCCACAGCTTTGGGTGTTCTGAGCTGATGACTTTGTGCCAATTTTCCTGTCAAATGATTGTCTGAGAGCAGATTTGTCCTGGCCATGAGGACAGAAAACTTCCCCTTTTGTTAGAAGTGACTGCTAGAAATCACTGCTCCTTCTTAGCTGCAACATGTGAAGGGAGGGGGTGAAAATATGATGCCAAAATCTGGAGTTTAACTTTGGAGAGGAAATCCCTGAGAAACTCTCACATAGTCCAAGTTCAAGACCCATTTCTGTCCAAAGGCCACACAGTGAAGCTTAAAGAGATGCCAGCCACAAACTCCTGGAAAATGGAGAAGTCTTTAAGCCAAATGATTCTTTGATGTGACTGTGATGTCCCTTTTCAAATATCAAATCTCACTGTAGCACTGAGTGAAAGTGGCAGAACATCTCTGTAACACTGAAAACTTCAACTAACTGAGCAAAATCCACTTATATCAGGCAAGGGGTGATGGGCTGTGGTGTCCTGGTTGGTGTGGAAGCTTTTGAGAAGCTCTCCCTGAAGCTTCCACCTCTGGCATTCAATCCTCAGATCCATCAGGACACTCAATTTTCCTAATGAGTATTTTACAGCTTTGATGTCAACTCTAGTTCTATTTCATGTGTTTCTTTTTACTCTCTGGGTCTTTCTTTCCTATGATTATCATTCAGGTTTTGTAAGGAAAAGGTTCATTCAGTGTGAAGGCATTTTTTTGGTTATAAAAGCACAAAACTGGGAAGAAAACTTCTCCATGGGTTATGCTGAGGAGATGTGGCTGACTAAAGCTGTATTTATGTGAGCAGAAAGCAGCTGAAGGCCTCTGAACATTCAAAATACTGCTCAGGCTCTTCACAGCAATCTCCTCCATTTGCTGGAGCCTTGACTGGAATCTGGCATTTTCCAGCTTTGCAGAGTTCCCACTACTTTAACAGGAACTGGGAAAATACAGCCTGTGTAATTCTGACTTCCTTTGCTTTTACCACAATCCACTATGCATTTTTTAAAAAAAATATAAATACAGCTGATAGACATGAGATGTTTCCTCTTTTTTATTGTCTTCTGAACCTGTAATTAATGTCAAAATGAAAGTATGAAGAGGGTGGGGAAGAAATATCATACCTGTTTAAAAGACAGCTTGAAGTATATTTATACAGATAAACAGATATCTCATAAATACAACAATAAGACAATGTAAAGTATATTTTTCTCTATATTGTTATATTTCTTTGAATTGGGAAAAAAATATTCTCTTAGGCATGATTTTCTCTGAGGCTCTGAGAATTGTTGAAATTAAAAATTAGAGAGAAACTGAAGCCACAAATGAAAAACAACTGTTTTCCACCACATTTTAGACTGGTCTAAAAGAGCTGCTTTTATGTTTGTGTTTGGTGGGAGGTGCAGAATGTGAGGATCCTTAATTTCAATTTTTTCATGCTTTGGCAGCATTCACAGCTCTGCTCTGATACTCCAGTATCAGGTACCACTGATCTCCTGCCTTATTGCTGTGTTCTTTTGTCTTGTGTTTCACCTCCTTAGAGGTGGATTCATGAGAGAATCTTATCTTTCCAATGGCCAGGTAATGAGATATATTAATACTGCCTTTAACCTAATGTACAACATTCGTTCTGTGTTAGATTCTGTCTCGTTATATTTGACTCAAAACTCAGTTTCAAGCCAACACTTGTCCAGGAAGACAGGGAAATGGAACAAATGGAACATAACTCCTTTCCAGTTCAGAAGGCACATTTTCAGTCAAAAGCCCAACCGGGGGCATGTGAACTTGTGCTGATAAAGAACTGCTCTGCCTGAGCCCTTGGTACTGTGGCATTGCCAGAGGAACAGGGACAGCATTTCAGCCAAATCTACACATCCAGCTCCCTTGCTTTTGTGTGGCATCCAAAGTTACCTCTGTTCTAGTGCTGGATGAGGGGTGTCTGTGTGGCTGCTGCTGTGAGCTCACTTGGAGGTTTCTCTGAGAAGAGCAGCAGTGATGTGATGTTTGACACTCTTTTGCTCGTGGCTGTGCATCCCTGTCACTGGGCATTTCCCTTCACTGCTGCTGTGTCTGAGTGTTTGTATTCTGGAAGGGTTGTGTGGAAACTCTGCATGGGAAAGTACCAGATAAAGTTCTGTTCACTTCAGACAACAGGTAAAACATTTAGTAGTCAGTGAACAAGTTTTATGTAATTTTTCTTGCCTATGTTTTCAAAATTGCAGTGAAAATGACTGGGATAGTGTCAAACCTGAGTGGGATGGATGCTTCATTTCAGGGGGAGTTTCCTGTTACCCATATTTGCATTGACTTCACCTTTTGAAGAGAAGAGTCCAATGCTCTGTTCCATGAAGGTCTGAAATCTTACTCAAGTCTCAGCCACTTTACAGAAGGGCACCCAGCCCTTTAAAAACAAAAAAACCCCTTGAATAGTCTGTGGCTACTACAGACTATTTTTTCAAGTTAATTTTGCAGTAAAAATTTCCCATATTTTTGAAAAGCAGGCTGCAGAAGCAACATTCAACTGTGTCTCCTTGTAAGAACAGAGTCAAATTGTAACCAAACCACAGGGTAGAAATGGTGGGTGTTCAAATGTAATTAGCTTTCAAAATGTGGTTAGAATGCAAACTGACCTAACCAGAACTAGAACAATTCTGGTTTAATGATGGTGAAAAGCAAAGTAGGTGGCTCATTTCACTACAATCCAAATAAAATACAGTATCATGAGTTATCTATTTTGGCCAAATTTTGATGTCTGTTCTGCATTTACTGGCCTATTTTTCAGCAGATGTGTTTTAGGAGCAAGAGTCTATTCTTTTTTACAGTTCCATCCAGGCAAAAACTAGATCCTCACCAGTCACCTCACACATTTTTTACCCCCAAATACACGTAGGAAATGGAAGTGTTGAACTAAATACAAGAAGGATACATGCTATGACTAAATTCTCTGTGTTAATTAAAGGAACAAAGGCATCTTATCAGATTTTTCTTCAGGAAACAAACAGGTAACTTTGCTGATGCCTCACAACCCTTTGAGGTGGGCAAGGGATTCTGTTTCTGCAGGAAAAGTATCCCAGCTCTTCCAGAAAAGAGACAGTAAATCTCCTGCTGAAATGTGGAGGTAAGGGGAGCAGAGGGACTGTGTTCAGATGTTCAGAGGTGTTTGCCTTCAAGGAAAGGTAAATTGTTTAGGTTTTGCAATGAATAGAAAGAGCTTCACCTCCAGGAATTCTCTTGGTTTCCAGCAAGGGAAAACAAGGAAGAAGCTTTAATGAGGACTTGTACCAAAAATGTACAAAAACAAATGTATGTTTCCAGTGCATCTATTTTTTGTGCAGACTATTTAGACACTTATAGTTCTAACTATGGAAATACTTTAAACTCTGTAATTTACTGTAATTCCTTATCCTGTGTGTTAGGAATTTGCTAATCTATACTGCACTCATATCTGCTGAGACCTGCTGGAACCTCCAGTTCCAACTCTGCTCTCTCTGCTGGATCAGTCTCCTTAATTCCCCATTTCCATGTGTCCAAGTGATTGAAATGCTTGTTGTTTAGCAGGCAAATTCTGGCAATGGTTCTTCATAACTCTGCCTTTACATTCCAACACAACAATGTGGTGCTGTGACACAGGACCTTGCTTTGCTGCTGCTGTGGAGATGGCAAATCTGGCTGTGCAGAACCTGATCTATTTGTGTCTGATCTGGAAAGGGAGGGATCCTCCTCTGCCAGCCAAGAAAAGGGGAATACTCATGACTGTCAGAGTAGAACCCAGCTCTGGCTGACAGCTGGTGTATGTGTGACAGATAAATAGAATTATTCAGTTCTGGTAACCCACCTACTGAGCACAATCTGCCTCTCACTTGCCAAACTGACATCAATGTCTGTCTCTCTGGGGGGTGGAAATGCTGGGATTGTGGTGGATTTGTCTCAGGGCTGGATTTTATCCTGTCAGTCATCTGGGCTCCTGTCAGCAGAGCCCTCCTTTCCCCCAGCACAGCAAGCTGGGGATGAGAAAAGCCCCCCTAAAGATTTGATGATTGGCATGGGCTGTACTCAAACAATTGACACAGAGTTTCTTCAAAAATCGTGGAAATAAACTGATAGCACTTAAATGTGATAACAACAGTCTGACACTGCTTTTTGGTCTTTAATTGGTAGGTGTTTTGATTCTTCCTCTTGAAAGGCTAAATTTCAGACAGTAATTATGAGTTGTCTGTAGCTTGCATAATGATGTTCACCTTTCTTGGCATAATTTCATGCTGAAATGAAAAGAATTCAGAATTATTTTCCTCTCTTTGCTGACCTGCTGTCAACTGCAGGTTTTGTGCATTGCTCCAGGAATGTTTATTGCTCTGAGTAATGTAATCATAAAACTTCAGTATTTGAGATATATAAATAGTGTCTCCAGATACAAACAGTCAACCAAGCCAACGGGAAAAAAAGAGAAAAGAATCAAGGTTTTGCCCTGTTGTTTGGGCCTGAGTCTGGAGAAATTCTTGTTCCATTGGGGTCACAAAAGTGTAATGAATGTGCTTGAGAAAACTGGTGGGTGTCAACATGCTGCATCTCTCTTAAGTTTTAATATTCAGCAGGATTTTAGTATGTTTTCTGACTAATGTTAGAATTAAAAATCACTGCTGCATTTCCAAGATAAAGAAACTTTTTCCTACCCACCCCAGCTCATTGTTTTATTATATATTTTTCTGATGCCTGTATTCTGTTTGACAGTGTGAATTATGACTGTCTATTACTGTTAGTTTGGCCTGTTTTTCTGTTGTTTTCCTGAGTGAAGCAGTTCTGGCAGATACAGCCCAACAGGATAGAGGCTGTTCTTGTAGAGGCTGTTCCCTGAAGTCTGGACTGTGGAGAGCTGAAAAGGCAAAGCAATCTGCTAAAGCACAGGGGTGTGCATCCACAGAGATGTGCATAGGCATTGTATATCAGCTTTTAGAAATTAAAGGCAAATTTTTTCCCCCCCCAAAAAAGCACAGTAACCTTTCAATCCTTTTGTTTTCTTTTGTCCTTTTCATTTCAGTGTTTACAGGAAAAGCTTCCCAGTGGAGGTTGTAGTCTCTTCCAGCATTTGAAATGATCAAATGCTAAAGGAGGTTCTGGTAAGAGAAAGGGAACAATTTCCCATCTGGGTTAAGATCCATGACTAAATTCATTAGCATGCCCTAGGGGACCAAGGCTAAAGGACTGAGTTTTTACTGAATGACCAGTGGGGTTTAACCTCAGTGAGCAGCTGAAATGGAGAGGTACAGGAAACTGTTCAGCTGCAGCAATTGCTGCCCAGGCCTCCAATCCAATCTGCTCAGATTTTCAATCCTTTCAAAGTAATTACATTCCATGGTCTTAAGGTCTACCTTGAATATACCCAGTTAAATGGGACAAGTTGGAATCACCCTATTTTCAGCCTTAAGCAGCCTTAATGCACTGGTATTTAAGATGATACTTCTTTGCAGAAGGAATAAGGCCTTATTCACAGAATTCTTGTCAAATTAACTTTGAAAATTCTTTCAAACATTGTTAAAGTGTACATAACACTGTTTTATTGCCTTGATTTAAATGTAACATGAGCAAGAAACTTTAGTGAAAATAAGGTTTAAATTTTAAATTTTTGAAGTTTTGATTGTCTTTACTGGTAATTGTTTTTATTGGTATTTCTTTACCTTCCCACTAATTGTCTGTGCTGAATGCTGTGGAGAGACTGCTCTCTTTGCTCTGTGTCTGGTGCCAGGTACGAGGATCAGAGACTTTCTGGACTGCAGGTGTTAAAGAACAGCAAATTCCAGCAGTAACCAGCAGAAAGCTGCTGAGCCTGAGGGTAAGTTGAAAGCAAATCTTCAGTCCCATAGAACTGAAATGAGACCCCATAAAACTATTAATTCTTGCCACAATTTAAAGTATTTGTTGGAAGTCACCAAATTAAGCAGCCAACACCTTTCAATCATAAACATCCCCCCTAACTCTACAGGCTGATGTGGGTCTTTGCCAGCCTTGGACATTTCAAACCTCTCAGTTAAGCTGCTACTTTTCTTATCCATATGGATTTTAAAGGCTGTTTTTGTGTCATAAAGATTGTTTTTCTTAAGCCTTTCCCTTACTGCAGTTTGACCCTTTGTAGTGTCCCTTTGAGAACACTCTGGAAGCCTCAATTTCAGGCAGCAGAAGACAACACTCAAATTCCTGTTTGGCCTCATCTTCTCCAGGATAAATAATCCCCATTCCCTCACCCCCTTCTCACACTTCCTTGTTGGATCTGCAGTGGAGAGACTTGGGAGATCCAAAACTGGACAAATTATTCCAGATGTGGCCCATTACAAGGTTTCTTACCTCTTTTAAAGTTGTCCTTCCAGCTTGTCTGCTTGCTTCTGTCTCCTGTATTATGATTTCCTCTGTGAATTTGATTTTGTAAATTTGACTAGTGTTTAGTCAGCTGCAAATGACAAGGTTGTCATGGAAATGATAACCTGCCTTTGAAAAACCTTTCCAGTGATATTAAGATTCATAAGGATGGGAAAATTAAATGACATTCCAGATTCTGTATGTACTCTTGTAAACTGGGTCCAATCTGGCAAGGATTTCTCAAGCTACAGATCATTTAGTAGTGATCCACCTTTCCTTGAGATTTGGCTCTGACTACAACAGCAAATACCAAAAATACAGTTCCCTGGAATGCTGATGGCAATGACTAAACCAGGTGGTGCTGCCAAAATATTACCCTGATGTACTGAACTGATGTGAGGGAGCATAACAAGAGCTCTGTCCACACAGGAGATTCCAGGGCTGTTTATGGCTGGTAGAGCTGTACTAGAGGAAAAGAACATCTGTAACCTGCACTATGAATAAACAGTGAACTTCGACCTTCCAGAGGGGTGAATTTAGCATCTGCCATTAGTACCACATTCTCTTACTAATATAAATGATTTTTTTATCTATCTATCTATCTATCTATCTATCTATCTATCTATCTATCTATCTATCTATCTATCCATCCACTCCTTGTTGTTACATGAGGAAATTCCTTGTGGGTCCCTTCCAACTCAGAAAATTCTGAATACACCAGAGTCATCCCATGGCTACATTTCACTTCTAGTTAATTAACTTCAAAATTATTCTTTCCAGTTACATTAAATATCAAACCATCAGACATCCCTGAACTTCTTGAAGTGACAAGTCCTTAATAACCCAACAGCAACTTGGAAAACCTCCTTTGGTAGTACAGTCTCCCATTTTCTAGGTCAGCTGGTCCTCTGGTGAATACAAACATGCAGAAGGATAAATATACCCCCTATCTTGAAGAAGAGCCACAAGTGCTCTGACAGCACCTGAGCCGTGTGCGAGAGCAGTCATGTAAGCTAAAGATCAGGAAAGTTTCTCCAAGCCTCTGTGCCAAAAATAGCCCAGGTTTGCTATCTGAAATCAAAGGGTTGCTATAAAAAGCTGCCTGTGTGCCTGTGGAGTATCCATGTCATTCGTCAGGAGGGTTTATTTTTGGCAGGAGCGTTGACACAACCACTTACAATCAAGGCGGGCAGGACGTGGCTGAGCCGGGAGCTCCGGGAGCTGCAGCTGCACGAAGAGCGCTGTGACTCTCACGTGAGGAAAGCCAGGCAGGGCCACTGTCTGAGAGAAGAATTGCTGATTATATAATGCAGGACTGTGCCATTCCTGGAAAAGGCTTCGAGGATCTGCGTTTCCCAGAGCAACTCCACGTGGTGACCCTTCCCGTGGGCCAGAAGGGCAAGATGCTGCACTGTTTATCAGTGAGCAGGGCTGTGGAAGTGTCACAAGACATGTTCATTACCCAAGAGCAGAGGTTGAAGGCTCTCTCTTATCACAGACTTTTTTGACCCCCATACTTGAACTCTAGTGCAGTTGGGAGTTTTTTTTCATAGTTGAAGGAGAAAGCTGTGTTCCCAAAAAAAAGTTTGTCCACCTTTGTGGTCCTCAGTAGCATCGTCACAAGCTTTTCCTTCAGAACCCCTGCAAATGTTTTTCACGCAGCAAACTGAGGCCCAGACAAGTCAATTATTTGTTCAAGGTCACAGAAGAGGGATGTGAAAGCAAGTTCCCTGAGCGTGGTTGTCCTTTGCAGGACTGCCAACTTCTGACTAAGGGCATCTTTTGGTAGAAGATTTTATTCTGATACATAGGCCAGGACAGTTTATTCTCATAGAATCCCAGAATATGCCAAGTTGGAAGGGACCCCCAAGAATGATCCAGTCCAACTCCTGCACAGCCCCATCCCCAAGAGTCCCCCCTGTGCCCAGAGGATCATCCCAGCCCTCCTGGAGCTCTGGCAGCCTTNTGGATTTCTGGATGAGGTTCTACCCAAATGCCCTGAAAGTTCTGCAAATCCAAGATGCCACCACAGAGTGTTGGGGAAGAGGCACAACCCTGGGAGCAGAGTGTGGGCTGGCAGCTCAGCCAGGTGTTCTCCTGAGCCTTCATGATCCCAATAAATTATCCAGCTTCACATTCCAAATTCTCACTGAGACTGAGAAAGTTGAGTTGGCTTCAATTCATAAAAAATGAACAAAAAAACAACTGATGATGTCACAGCAAATTTTTTGTACCAGAGGTAGAGTCTTGCTTTCAGGATATATAGTTGAATATAATATTTGCTAAG
>VYZS01062498.1:0-10392 GCA_013400695.1 Neodrepanis coruscans
AAAAAAAAAATCTTAAAAAGAAGCTGACTTTTGGGCAGGGCAATCTTTGTCTGCCACTGTCTATTCCTTTGAATAATAATTTTTGCCCAAAAATATTTTGTGTAATTTTATATGATGGTTCTCAACTGATAAACCTGATAAGAAAAATAATCCTGAGCTAACTGAAATCCAAGGCAAAACAACTTTAACCTCAAACAGGAGCAATCAGTTCCTATAAGTGAAATGAAATTAAGGTGTTTATGTGAGGATGTTTGCACATTTGCTCAATGTTCAAGCTCTTTTTACATTAAGTAGAGATGTTTACCTAAATGTTGTCATCTAAAGGTACAAGAAATGCCCTTGGATATCTGAGATATTTGCACAGGACTGGTGGAAAAAAGACAGGACCTACAGCAGACCTATGCCTGCATGGAAAGACAGTTAGAGTCTGGGCCTACATGGAGGCAACAGAGTTGAGCCTACATCTCTATTTACTGAATTGGGAACTTGCACATATTGTCTGTAGGGTGAGCCAATTTTAGGTAATTAAAACTGGATCTGAATCTCATTCCACCTGTTTGCATCAGCAGGAGTTGTTCCATCTCAAAAGAGATACATAAGTATTCAAATTTGGCTTCTCTTGAGGTAAACAAAAATGAAGCACATTCAAAACAAGTAAACACTAACAAAATAAAGCTAAAGTGATTACAGTTTGATTGTTTTGATTTCAATGTGACAAAGCCAGCAATGGATTTTTATTATAATTTACAAAAGAATGGCAAAGGTTACAAACAGTTCAGGGCAATAATACACCCTCATTAACAAATTTGTTTTATATGTATAACCAAATTCATTTAAAATTCAGTTTAAAAGAACTACAGGGTTCTTTTGAACCTCTCACTAGTGATTTATTTAGTTCATTTCATATTCGTCTGTTTATAGATCAAACATGCAGAAGAACGGCTCAAAAGTATTGAACACATTTAACAAAAAAAAAAAAAAGGAGGATTGGTCATTTAACTTTGTGTTGTGCTAGATTACATATTCTCATAAGGAAGACAGTAATTAAATTTAAGCTGCTGGTTTGGTCAAGGATAAATGTTCTCTACCACTTAAATACCTCTGAAATCAATATGCCTATTTAGAGCAAGATAATAGTTCCTGAAAAAACATGGCATCATCTTGGGTCTGAGCTGAGGTTTCAGTATGTGTGTGGTTTGCAAAAGTGAAAAGTTGAAATCAGCTCTGTGGAAAACTGATTTCTAACTTGCAGGTAAGAAACATTGGTGAATCAGATATTGTGAGGACTGGAATCAGCCCTTGGCTAAAGAAAAAAAACCCAATGTTTAAAAATGTTGGGTCTCACTACCAAAACACTTCTGCCTTTTACCAGAATTGTTTTGCAATTCCGAGCAGCAGCTGAAAAAACCGCTATTAAAAACTGCTAAACTACCATTTAAATACCAAATTCATGAAAAGATGTCCTAATTTTACAAGGACTTGCATTGTCATGAAAAATACAGTTCTTACATAACATTTTCATTACTATGAACACATTTTCTCTTGGAAAAATATTTTCAACTTGAAAAAGGTATAAACTTTTGTTGTATGGACTTTTTGTAAGAAAAAGTATTTAAATTTTTTGCTATATTTATTTTCTCATATGCTCACTTCCTCGGTGGCAGATCTGATAGTGACTCCTGGAGGAAACATGAACTTGCAGCTACAGAGAACCCACCTCTACAGCAGAAGCTAATGATGTGAACAGACTACTACAGAAATACATCTGCACATGTATTGTGATTTGTATTCTCTTGCATTTTCCCATTATTACCATGAGGTTTTGCGGGGGTAGACATGAGAGTCACTTCTCCTACCCATTTTGATAGGCCCGCTTTCCCAGAGCCGGGCTGTGCGAAGGTAGAACATGCACCAACAGCCATCAGCCATGGAGGAGAGAAGAGTTTCCCTTAAAGAAAAAGTCCTGCAAGAACTGAAGAAGTTCTGGTCTTGTCTCTCTCTTGCTCTTTGCCTTGGGATCATTGCTGTCTTGCTGCTGGTGGTGCTGCTTGGAGCTGTGCTGTGTCTCCCTGAAGCTCCCATGTTTTTTCCCAGCTGCCAGCTGCTTGGACTTGCCAGCTCCTTGCTGCCAGCCACTGCCAACCACCATGGGAAGACCTGTCCGACTGTCCTCTCACCTATTGCTCCAACTTATTGACTCCCTACACAGACCTGCTCTGTGCCACTAGTGCTGCTGAAGTCACCAGGAGAGACTTCCTCACCTGCACTTGCCATTGCCCCGGAGTAGCATCCACAGTCCCTGTTCTCTCTTGTGTTCCTGAAATGGACCTATCGCTACAGGTGCCTAGCCTGGCTCTATCACCACCACCATTGCTTTGATTGCTGCAGGGGAATCCCTGGCTGCCACCTGTTTGTCTTTCTGCTGAGTCGCCGAGCCTGTGGAGCCCATCACTGGCAAGGAGCTCACCAGCATCACCTTCTGGCTGTGGCTATAACTGCATAAAAGACAGCCCAGGTTTTCCACTTTCCCTAAAGGGAGAGAGATTTTTGTGTAATAAATATTTTTATTATTGTTTGAACATTGTCTTATTCTGGTTTTCTCTCCGTTTTTAGTAAAAATTGTTATTTGGTTTTCTACATTTTGAAAAGTCTCATAATTTCAAAATTTACAGTAATTTGGAGGGAGGAGTTTTTCTATTGCAGGAGGTCTCGTCTTCTGGCACACATTGTCTTAAACTAAAAGAACACCTTTGAATTTATTGTATGAATGTTAACACGCTGTATTTCTTTTGTTGGTTATGAATAGTCTTCTATTTCTTCAAGATTGATCTTCGACAATGTTTCCTGATAAAACTGGAACAAAATAGGATATCAGAGCTGATATTGATGTTAGCAGATGATTTTGCCTGTTTGGGCCATGTATAAAGTGTTCTCTCTAAGTCATTATGGGAATCTAATCCTCCCAGTAATGACTGAACAACACTTTAAAATAACTACTATTTATAAGCTGATGAATTTTAACACATTGTCTATATTAAAGTTTCGTCTTTACTTTTTTATTAATCATGTATTCAAATAGAAAATTGGGTATTCTGGTATAACTATACGGATACTAAAAGGATAAGATACTAACGTGTCATTAAAAATACCCTTTATAATAGGTTGAATTAAAATGTGGGCATATGAGAACCTTGTTAAAAAAACCCTCTATTTACGTTTGGAAGCAAGTTTTGACATAGGGGCAATTCAGCTTCTTCCTGGCTAGCAAATGTGGTCTTAAGGTTGTATGTAGGAAACTCAGAATATAGTTATAAATTTATGCTATTAAGGAAAGTATATCTTGGAACTAACTGGAAAGAAAATACAACATTAATTTTACAGCAAGTACTGGTGTATAGCTACACTTTTCTCCTACACCATGTAAATAGAATAGAGAAAGATGAAAATCACTCTGGAGTCTGACTCTAAAAGAAATTCAAGATCATTCTTACATGATTGCCTAGTGTCTCCTTGTGACACCTGGGATGTGTTTGCCACTAGTACCCGTCTCCTCTATCCCTTCTGAAAACTTCATCTCCATTAAATCAATACTAAAATTAACATTTAATACTTAACATTGCCACTTTTTTTTTTTGTGTGTGTGTGTGTGTGTGTGTGTTCTGTTTTCATTGTGAATGGAAGAAAAGTCAAAAAGAAACATCAAATCTGGCTTCAACAATTCTGGGCAACAATTTACAGCAGTACATGCTTGGGAACATGACTTTATTTTAAAGAATAAAATAAGTCATCATGTTGGTATCTCAAATACACTTTAAGTCATTTCTAGAATTACTCAGATATATCCTTGTTTGATGTAAACCTGTGGCTTTTATCTCTCTGTTTCAGCGAGATTCATAGCTAATAGTACAGTCATATGTAGTGTAATGCTTTATTAGTGTCACAAATTTTACAGAGAAAAAAAATTCAAAGAGCAACTGCTAACAATACAAAAGTATAAAAAAAGAGTGCTCTTGCTATTTATCTCAGCTTGAATCACACTGTGACAGAAAAGAACACTTGGCAATTAATTTGAGAAGAATGAGACTTCCTGGGGAATTTATATTTTATTCACCAATGGCAAAATGTAAAAAAAAAACCCTGAAGAATGTGAAAGTAAATACAAATGCAAAATTTATGCTCTTCAAAATACACAAGGATATAGTTTGCAATGTTGTGAAAGCATAAAAAGATTTTAAAAAAGGGATCATAAGAATAACTGCTTACTTAATAACAAATGAACAAAAGATGCATCATTTCATAACAGCACATTCAAAAGAAAGCTCAAGTAAAACACAGAGAAACTGGAAAATACACTATTATTACAGATATTATGCAATTCAGTCATTACAGATAACATGAGCAACAGTAGATTATAAACTCAAAGTCAACAGGGAGTAGTCAAATATGAACCTAGGTAAGATTAAGTAAAACTTTAAAATATAAAAAAGTTTGACATTCACATGTGGTGTCTGAATGAAATAAGAATGATTACAGCTTCTCAGACTGTCAATTATAAAAGATGCATGGAACTTAAAATGTTAGAAAAGCTTTTGCCATTTTTAAGGATGCTGCTGACTTCCGTCAATGTATTCAACAGCTTCTGATAAAGAAGATTAAAAATTTCAGGGTGTTTTGTTTTGGGTGTAAGAATTTATCAGAAAATAACCCACCTTGGCTTCCAGCTGGTCCTCGGAGATTAGAGGAACTGGATGCAACTCACCTTAATTTTTAATTATAGACAATTTAGCACTTTTATGCCCAGTCGAGTTCAAAAGAATAACATGCATAAGGAGAGATGCACAAATAATATAGTTTACCTATCCAGTACTGTAGGTGTGATCATATTCCATAAGGACTTTGTACAATCTAGATTCACAAATAGTATAGTTTATTGAAGTAACAGGGAAGCAGGTTCAGGATTGCTGGTGATAAATACACTAATTACAGAGTGTCAATATCAGAAAGTATGGCAAGAATGATTCTAGTAGAGTCATGTACATATAAGTGAATATTCCTGTGTACTCCAACTGTGTGTACTCCACCACAGTTGGATGCACAAAGCTCACTGAAAGGTGTCCCTTCAGGAGAGGAAACACACAGCCCATCTACTGATCCTGACCAGACAGAGATGTTTTCCCCTTCCAGAGGTATTTTCCCCCTCCAGCCTTTTCCACTCTCAACTTCCCCCTTTCATGCTATATATTTTGGTCTGTCCCAAGAGATGAAATTATTACATGTTATAAGTGGAGTTAGGTGACTTATAAGTGGAGTAGGTGACTTTAGTCATCTGCGTATTACATGATGGATATTCTCCTTCATTTGCATCCCAAGGGGTATGCAAACTAAGATGTTAATGAAGCTTAATCAGTGTCTCCTTTACTTTTGGTCAGAATTTATAGCTGAAAAAAGAGGTAGACTAAACACTTTACCCCTTCACATACTGAGGTAGCAGTAAAGGTTGTTTGATCTTCATCAGAGGGTTTTTGGGTGCATCTTTATCTCGTTAATGAACCAGCTTTATAACAAGACTTTTTTTCACAGGGAAGGGAGTGTGGCTTTTGGCTTCTACAGAGGAGCAGATGCTCTTCTGTGCCTCACTGAAACATCAGCCTATGATGAGATGTCTGCTTCACAGCAGACATCATTCAATTGTTAGGCTTCACTTGAACCAGGGGCAAGATAAGCAAGAGGCACAGCTCATGTTTTTCTCAACCAGCCTCATCAATTCTTCACCATCTTAAAGCAACACTGCATAGTTCTGGCCATTTACTACACAATGTAGCAGCATTGGTCTTTTTTGATGTGCCAGTGGTGGAATAGATAGCTTTGTATTCAACAAGTTTGGTTTGAATACCTATAGATAATACTTATAGATAAGTTCCTTACACTTCAGGAGTTAATAGCTTTGGTTTATACTTCAGCAGCTCTTGACCACACAGTCATAAATAATTATCTTTGAAACATGACTAAGTTCCTCTAATTTGACTTCCCATAGTGAACTGTCCCCTACCATATTTTCTAAACTGGGTAATTAGTAAAATCTTGAGATTGCGTTAATTTGTCTTCTTCATTTCAGTGACCAAGCATTAATGATGGGGAATTGTTGAGAGATATTTGGGCTAAAATCTTCAAGACTATAACTGGTTTATAATAGTTTGCTTAACCTAAGGAATTCTCTGTTTCTTTGACCGCTTTGTTGTTGGTTTTTTTTGTTGGGTTTTTTTTTTTGTATCTTGGGAAATTTTGGCCCTACAATTTAAATTGTTATCTCAGAAATAGTTAAAATTGGAAGCTAGAACTCTGATCAGTTTCCAGTTGGCATTCATTAGGAAGGATTTAGCCTGAATAGTTTAGCATCTGTTAATGATTTTTTGTTAATCATTTTAATTAACTATATACAACTTCTTTGCATAAGTAGTCTGGGACATTGACACTTGATACAGAAATGCAAAATAGCTTAGCTCCTGATCAAGCTTTCCAGTGACAATTCATGTTTTTAGGTTGCCAGTAATTAAGAACTCTCAATGCCCATTTTTATTTGTACTAAGCATTCTTCATTACCATTGTTGTTGAATAAGTTTGAAGTGTGTCAGTTCTTGGACGAATTTACTTTTATCTTTAGATTCAAAAATATAATTCTAGCCTAGATGAAACATTATTTAGATATGGAACTATATACTCAGCATGTTAATCTTGTATGAACTTGAAATTAAAGCAAAAATAGTTCCCAGGGCTTTAAAAAAAGTTCCCAACCAAAAAATAAAGAAAACTAGACCAAACACCCCCCCAAAACCAAACAAAAAAGCAAGACCCCAACAAATACCCACAAAAAAAAAACCCAACAAGAACAACAAAAAACCCCACCACAAAACAAAACAAAACCAAACCAACAACAAACTGGGGTCTGTCCTAGATGAAATCTTATATTAACTATATATTGAAAGAATAATTTCTGTTCAAAACACTGGCTAATTCACACTGTCTTCAAAATAAGTACCTCAGTCTTGATAAGATCTCAAATCTCTTCTCATTCTCACATCTCTGCACAAATAAAGGAATGAGATCTTCTCAATTTGTATGGGAAGAAAAAAACCTGTTTCTTCTCATTTCTGCCTTTTTTTTTTTAAATCAAGAAATAAATTTTTAGAAACCTAGCAAAGACAGATTCAACTCCTCTGCCTTCTTCATTGGGGATAACTGAGGTAGGACAGCATATGGCCTGATGTACATAAAAAATGAACAATATCAAAATTATATTTCTGCTGTTAACTTGCTGCTAACCCAACTCTCTGCTTAATGAACATATTTATTTGAAATCCATACCTGTAGCACTGGGAGACCTTAATTCATTTTTCTAAAGCATTTACCAAGATAACAATGACAGAAGTAGTACCGAATGTCATTAAAATAAGTAAGGACATGGATGAAGAAGTGAAAACTTATGTGGAACTTAATCTAAGTGACATTTGAAATCTGTCACATATTTTTTGAGTTACTTTTAGGTTATGTGCAAAACTGATTTTCAGTTACAAAATCACAGTCATTCTGGTTGGAAGGCAACATGGGAGATCTTCAGTACAACCTTGAATTGAGATCAGATTGTGTAGGATTTCCTCTAATCAGATTTCAAAGACCCCAGAGAACAATCTCCCAGGGCACTCTGTCACAACGCTTAATTATACTTTGAGTGATTTTTTTTCCCCCTAATAGCCAGTTGCAGCTGTTGCTGTAATTTATGATCAAGGTCTTGTTTCCTTGCTTCAGTAGGCCTGTGGTTTCTGGTCCTGTCTTCTTAGTAACCTCCCCATTTATACTGGTACACTGCTGCTTTGTACCCCTAAAGCTGCGTCTTTCCATGCAGAAAAGGACTAGAATCTCAGCCTCTCTGGGTGAGTGCTCCAGGTTCCAAACAACTTGGGGCCCTCCACTGAAATTGATTTAGTTTGTTGTTAACCGTGAGTTGTGGGGTCCAAAACCAGATACAGTGTTCCAGGTGCAAGTGCCACATACAGTGTCAAGTAATTAGTGTGAAGTCCTAACTATAAGAAATACCTGTTCTATACTGTCTCTTTGCATCAGACTTTGGTCACTTATTTTCCTAAGAATTGGGATGCACAATGTCTATGCTTGGAGGAGGTTCCTCTTTAAGACATGTTATTCTGAGGTCTTTGTTTCTTTAGAATGAGTTAGGGGCAGGGGTGCCCNGAACTGTGCCCACAGGACCATTTCTGTCAGTTCCTTGAGGAAACTGAGTTCTGGCAGGTAGAAACTGCTTTTCAACTTACCTATATGATCCACGGATGGAATACATATTTTGGGTTATCTGTTAAAGACTTCTGTCAAAAAAGAGACAGTCCCTTTGTGCAAGTATTTTAAATATCTATTGGCTTTAAAGAAGATGAGACATAAGGCATATAAATGGTGAAGTTTACCCTTTTGATGACCTAAGTTATTCATAACTTGATATGCAGGAATGTGTACCATCTCAGGGAACACAAGATAGTGTGGAGTTCATGACCAACACTGTAAGATTCTCCTCCCACCTTTGGTATAAAAATCAAACTTCATTCATGGGTCATTTAATATCTGTGTGCAGAGATAAATACATTTTAAGCATCACTGAGCCAAAATCTTAAGCAACAAAATTTCCTTTCCACTTCAGACAGCCTCAATCCCTTGAAACTCACACTATGCACATTTTATTCTGGATAACAGCTGCAGTTGCAGGTCACAAATGATTAAAATAAGCCTCAGTTACTTCCAGTTCATTAAGGCAACCAAAATACCAGAAAAATATTTGGCTTCTTCACAAGACTTAGACACTCTTGAAATATTTTTTGGCTTTGAACTCCAGGGAGTATCACAAAACTGTAAAGCAGCACTGTTAATTGTTCATTACTGCATTTCAAATACTAAAGTATGCATATACATATACACACACAAACACAAGCACAAACATTTTTCTTGGTAACACTCTTTTTAATTGAAGAGCTGGTCAGTCAGGAGACAGGTTTCCTTGCAATCTCTCACTTGCATTTGGCTAAAAGCTTGAAGTAGGATTTAAATTCCAGGATGTTATGTGTGCTATTATCAGGTATCACAGAATACTCACAAAACACTCTTACAAAGGAGAGGAAGAGGTAAGTAGAAATACAAAACTGAAATGTGTCTACATTAAAAAAAAAATTATAGTTAAATCATAAGGATTTTTTAGTTTAAAAAATCATCAAAACTCTATCTGGATAGAGCTAAAAAAAGTAAGGTTTGTAAAAACTTTTCATTATGAGAGAGTAAAACACCTTTGTTTTTTTTTTCCAGAAATCTGAGCTGAGCTTTGAAATAAATGTAATATGCAGGTAAGCACAGACAAATCATTGCACTCCAAAGTCATTTTTGCAAGGAGAAGAAAACTCACTAAGTTCTTTTCTAAATGTCAGAGCATTTGATATCACATAATTACAAACTTCCACCTCTATCTCTCCTGAATTCATCCTTTAAATAGCTTTTTCTTATAAGTAATGTGGTCATGCATTAGGAAAAAAAACAACCTAAAATGTAGTTTTCTATCTGCTGTTTTCGATTCATGAAAATTTCATTTGAATGTGTATGAGTCATAGAATTTGAATGTAAATGAGTCATAGAATTATATTTTCAACATACATATTTAAATAAAATCAGGAATTTTATATCAGTGGTCTGTAATTCATTACTTCTATACCTGAGAAGAACTGAAGTAAAAGTGGTTATCCTATAGCAGGATACTTCTGCTGGTCTGTGCAAACCTATATAGTGGTATATGGTTGGTTTTTTTGAAAAAAACACAGGGAAGTGGGACAAATGTGGAATGCTGTGGTAATTTTAAATTAACATAGCTGTGTCTAAATGGCTAATGAAATTGATAAGACACAGTTTCAAATAATCATCTAATACAAAAGAATAAACAATTAACCATATAAGCAGTCAACAAACCAAAATATTTTAGGAAATAACCCTTGAATTTGTTGACATAAATGTTGACATAATTTTTCCTTCCTTTGAGCATTTAATTAATCAAACAGTGTTGAAGGAGAAAAAGGCAAATAACATGCTGTTGTATAGTGTATTTTGCTATGCTGCTAATTAATGTTGATCAGTATAATTCATTAAGAAGTTTTCAGCCTGTAATGAAGAGAACATAAGCTGTTCTGAAATAATCACAGCAGTGTTTGAACTTGCAGCACTATGAAAATTAAAGTGATTGAAGAAAAATATATTTTTTTAATATTCCCCTTTTTATTTAAAATTTAGAAATAATCAGATTACCATCAAATAATACCAGTACACATATATATAAGTGTCGTGGTTTCACCACAA
>VYZS01062525.1:269-16772 GCA_013400695.1 Neodrepanis coruscans
CCCCCCGTCCCATGGCAGTGGTTCGTTCCCGCCGCTCGAATCGCACAGGGGCCGGGCCGGGCGGGGATTGGCGGAGATGAAAAAAGGGGGCGGGGCCAGACAGCGACCGTTTAAACCGCTCCCCGCCCTCCACCGCCGCCGGCGGGATCGCGCGCGCGGGGGGGAGGGACATGCGCGGGCGCGCGCCAGGGGGGCGGCGAGGGCGCGCACGGGGCACCGATGGATCCGAGCGCGAAAAAGGGGACAAATCAGACCGAAAAGAGACGGACACACAGAGGGAGAATAGCAGGCGCTTGTAAAATGGCCCTGATTCAGGGCGGCAGACGCTCGTGGCTCGGGGCTGGCTGGGGACGGGCTCGGTGGTCATGGCAACCCGTCCCGTTTGGATCCCGTTTGGGAAAAGGCTCCGCGAGCAGCGCTGCTGCAGGTGGATGCTGCTGTTGCTCCCGTTATCCCTGTCTCCTGCTAATCAAGGCGGCCTGGGAGAGCCGAATGTGGGCTGACACTGCGGGGACGGTGCTGGTGCTGCCTGGGAAGGGAAAGGACACGGCCCCTTCTCCAGGAAAGCGCTGAGAGGAGCACGGAGATGTTTCGGATTCAATGTCTCTCTTTCCTTTTCCTTTGCTCTCAGGAGCGCCTGGTTCCCGGCTGATCCAGGAGAAGCACTGTCCACACACACATCTTTACATGCTGCTCACACAACCAAGTGCAAACCCAGGAAAATAGCGAAAGTTTTAAGGAAGTGCAAGGTTTTTCCTTCAAACAGGCTCCCTCAGCAGCGATAATCCAAACACCTTCCACATCCAGAACTACAAAGCCACGACGTCCTTCCTGCCAAAGCCACAGTCTCCCAACCCGACCTTCAGAACAGTTTTGATCTGGAGATTTTGGGTGAAAATGAGTCAGGTTCTGCAGTAACACACGACAAAACGCCAAAGAGAGGCACCGAGCGGATCTCATTCATAACAGATGCATAAAATGGGTTCATGATATGGCTGAGCAAACCCTTACTACAGTGTGGTGCGACAAATATCAGCCAGAAGTGCACAATTCCCAATTCTATATCCGCGCCTGAGAACAGATGGAGGGAAGCCTTTAGCTGATCTAAACTTGGCTCAGCCCACCCTGTTTACTGATGGAGTTTCCATGAGCATAGAAATTAGAGCTACTGGTTGCAATCCCCGGAGAGCCACCGCCTGCTGATTCAGCTTATGTGTCGGAAAATCCGGCAAGGACTCCTGTCCTTACCTGAGCAGATGCACAAAGTCACGCCCCAAGTGCCAAAGGGTGGCAAAAGCTCCAGGCAGGGGATATTTCCCACCTTGGGAATTCAGGGCAGCTCTTGGCAGGGGATGCAGCAGCCTCTGCTACCTGTTCACAACCAATATATCAAAGATGCAGGTTGGGGATGTGTTAGATTATTGAAAAAATGAAAGCAGGCGGAGGGGAGGGTTGACACAAAGTGACACGGGACACGATTTAAGGCGCTCTCACAGGCTGTGCAGTGGTTGCTGGCTGAGCGCTCCGCACCGCCAGGAGGAGGGCTGGCAGTTCTACAGTAATCTTTGCAAAGCGCTAATAAGGACCCAAACAATTCCCATTAGGGAGCTGAAGAGCCATCTGCACTCCGTGGCATCCACAGCAAGACTCGTACGCTTTGGCTGGGTGTTTTGGAATCCGGCACCAGAGAGGCTTAGTCATATGACGGGGTTATTTGCATCATTATGCCGTTGGAGAAGTTTTCACAGTGCGCTGTGAGAGAGGGGAAGGGTTTAAACAAGTAGAACTGAAGCAAAAAAACAAAGCCCTGCGCTGCCTCTGCACGTCCCTTTCCACCGCCTGCACGTGGTGCTCGGGGTGGGAGGAGGGTGGCAGGCAGGGCTGCACAGAGCCTAAGGCTCAGAAAGCACAAAAGCTCACAAAATCTGCAGCATCAGTACAAAACGGGCTGCTTGGCAAAGTAAAAGCGACCTCAGACAGCCCAGAAGAAGCCTCGATGTTCCAGGCTGGTGATGAGCAAGGAAAGTCCACCACTGTGTTTTCCTTAGCACTGGGATGGGTTAAGTCACCTGGTCCGAGCCAGGCAGTGATTGATTCCCTGTGAATTCGTGCCTGGGAGCACCGTGAAACTGGGTGTTGGCACTCCAGGAGTGACCGCTGGTGAGCGGAGCAGCTGCTGAGGAAGAGCCCCAGCCCAACCCAGGGAAAACATTGTGGTTCAAGACTGAGCTCTTTAAAGAGGTGAGCTGCTACTGCCCCAAATAGATAAAGTCAGATTACAGTACAGTGGCCCGTTTTGAAAACTCTACACAGAAAAATAAGGCCTGGCCTTTTTAATGTATTTTGTTTCTAGGAGAAATTATTGAAGGTTCATAAGGGCCAGGGGTTGCTCCCACTTAGAGAAGTATAGCAAGAGAGGCAAGTTACAGAAGAAAATTCAAGGAAGTTTTTGGTATCTCCATGATATCAAAGCTATTTTCACAGTAAAAATAGCCAAGGGATCTTCAATTCTATTCTGACAACCTTCCAAGGCTCAGGACTTGCCAGGTACATGACTGCTCCTGTGGGAAGTTGTAATCTCCTTAAAAACCAAGAACAGCAAATTCCACTGGAAGCACACTGTCCCAGAGCACAGTCCCCACATCTGGAATGAGCAAGGAAAAACACAGCAAATGGATTTTCAAACAAGAAGGCAATCACCAAACTGCAGCGCTGGAAGAGATATTGAGAGGTCATCTAACTCCATCCCTGAGAAAGCATCTCTGCCCCATCTGTTTTACCCCTTAAAGACCTTCCCAGTGCTCCAGACACCACGGTCTATCCAGGCAAGATGTTCTTTTCTCAAGCTGCACTCTTTTTGCCTTTAGAAAGTTTTCCCTAATGGTTAACCTGGACCTCTTTTACCGTAATTTACATCTACTTCTCATCCTACCCAAGAGAGACAGAGAAAACATTTGTTCTTCTCACTGCTGCAAAAGCCTTTTAGATGCATGAAGATTTCTGATGGTCTCTCCTTATTACATTCCCCAGACCTAAAACTCCATTTCCTCTTGCCTGTCCTCCTGGTTGAGACTGTGAGACTCCTGATTCATGGTGTGCTCTCACTTTGGTCCACGTCTTCCCTGAATTTCTCTGTGCAGGAGCAGCACTGAACGTGTTGCCAGTTGAGGCCTTACCAGTGTGATGCAGAATGGAGTGAGCACTTGCTGAGTTCTGCAAATATCCCTCCTGTTTATACATCTTAATTTGACATTTACAGTGCCAGAGGATTTTTTTTATGCTTTCCACATACATGGAATTATTTCTAAAATTCAAGGCCACAACATGAAACCAGTGAAGCACCTGAGATACTCTCTATTAATAGGAACTCCACCTGTATTTGCAATGCAAGGCAGAAGTCACCAACCACCCGGCATTCTCCTGTTGCAAGTGGTTATTCACTGCATGGGCATTTGAATAGCTGTAATATTTATGAAATGGTGCCACCCAACCCCCTTCCTCCACCCCTGAACACACATGCACACACTAATCCAGACTGATATTGTGTGCTGGGGTGGGAGCTGGGTGCCTAATAAATTGCTGGTGGTGTTTTGTTACAAGAAAACAAATGCAAGCCTAAGTCACTTGAAAAAAAACTACTTATTGGGGCATTAAGGAAAAGAAGAAACTTCTCTAGATAAAAACTTCTGCAGTCAAACAGGGAAATAAAAAGGTGGGACATCAGAGCCAAAAATTAAAATGTTTCTTACCCTTCATGCTGAGAAAATAAGGAATAGGAGCCAATAAGGAAAGATTTTACATGCAAATCTGCTGAGTGTCCAGTACAGACTTTTTAGCAGTTGGAAACATTTTAGGATTAAGAGAGGCTCCATGTCTGTGCATACATACTACAGACAATTTCACTGCTCTCAGACTTTTCCAAGCAGTGGAATATAAAATAGCAGCTGGATTGGTTGCTATGACTCAGGACTGGGGGCATATGAGAAGCTGATAAGAAACACACAAGTTTCATTTCACTGTACTGTAGAGTTTTAAGTAACCCAGAACAAAGGCTACACAAGGACAGAAAACTCCCTTCCAAGACTGTACATTATGCTAAGGGCTGGGAAGAGTAGCCCAGCTGAGTTTCACTTCATGCTTAGGAAAGAAGACCATACCCAGATGAAGTACTACTAGACTGTTGCCACACCATGCAATTGACACATCAGCCAAAAAATCAGAAGCACAGCATTTCCTTGTACTGGCCAAAATGAATGGATTCAAATACATCATGGTGAAATGTAAGAGAAAGTCCTTCAAGGTCGTCACTGAGACACTTCATTGGTTCTTCATCTAATTTAGGCCATAAAAATTCCACACAAGAGCTGCCTGTAAAGCTGAGGCTGGTTTACTCCAGGTAGCATGCACTAAGGTCCAAAAGGCATGGTTACTCTTTGGAGTTTGGATTGAGGGAGAGAACTTGAGCTATGTCTCCTATACTTGTCTTTAAAGCAACAGCTTTTTACTCCTTTAACCAAGTGTATAGAGCAGCTCCCTTGTGGTGTTGTCTAGAAATAACTGACAGCCCAGAATCTCAAACAGATAGGGAATTTTTCTTCAACCTCTTAGCCCTGGTGAGGTTCTCTTTAGCAAAAAGCTCTGCTGTTCTGGTTGAGAACCTTATTGCTTCACTAGTACTACTGGAATTGTCCTTTGACAAGCTATAAAAAAGCTTGTCTCCCTACGTTCCATCTGAATTCAGCACTGTTTAGAGAAGTTTTAATAAAAAGGGAAAAGAAAATCAATGAAGTCACTTTATTGATCCAGAGAACGTGGAACTACTATTAATAAAACATGTTGATGTTGTTTTATGGGTAGGTCAAAGTCCTGGTAAGGGTGTGTTTGTCATTCTAATTTATGTGCAGTTTCATCAACCAAGTATTTGCTATTGCAGTGTTGTATTTATCCATCTCCTGTTTGCCTCCCCCACCGCCAGAACATCTGCTAAACGTTTCTGAATCTCAGCTTGTTGGGATAGGGCCCATTCCTCTTACATATTTATGAACTGTGTGGTACCCTGGCACTCATTCAGCACACGCTGCTTCCCCAGGCTCATGCGCGAATGACATCAACTGGTGTGGGTTTATGTGCAGGGGATCCACATGTGCAGGGGTCACAGAGGGGGCTGGAAATCCAGCTACATCCAGAAGCACTTAAACTCCACAGCTGCCCAGGAACAGAACTATCTCCTAATAGCTGAGTGATGCAGGAAAGCAGGAGAGGAAGAACAGCTATTTACGGTGTCCTTGAGGAATTGTAATGAAGAGTAACGGGATCTGAACTCCAGAAATATCATCAAAATGTTTTTCACTTTGGTCAAAAACAGCACAACAAAGAAAAAGCTACTCCGCTTGTGTTAGTTACAACAGGCAGGACAAAGCAGAACACAAGGCTGGTTCTGGGGATGGAAAAATTAACAAATAATTAATTTCTAATTTCTGCTTTTTCTTTCTGTAATAGCTCGGCCTCTCGTGCCAAGAGTCACACAGGCACAGCTTTATACTATTTACACACTGAGGGGAGTGTGTTGGGCTGTTATTGTGACGGGCACTCACACACGTGACTCCCATTACACCAACAGAAGCTGTGTTCATAAATTGCCCTTGTGTGCCTGGACTGAGTGGACCTGTCCCTGTTTGCCTTCCCAGCTGGTTTGCAAACAGTGCCTTTCCAAAGTCGAGGTTTGTAAGATTTTCAAACCTCGTGAGAAGGAACGTACCCCATCTCCTCTCAACTGTGAGAGCTCTGAGGATCATTTGTCTGCCTAAATCCATGCCAGCAAACAGAGCACAAGCACAAGCACAGCCTAACAGTCTTAATGAGATTACAGCTAGAGATGCCCCAGTCCTGCCGTCTGGCCAAGGAACAGAACAAGCACCAAATTCATCTGGAGGGAAAAAAAAAAAAAAATCCCCTTGGCTTTTAAGTGAGCAGGCTGCAGAGTGATTGAGATTTCAGAACTATGATGTACAAGATCCTTCTGATTTATTTTTCCTTTTTTTTTTGCAATGCATCATATTTTTTATAAAGCAGCATATTCTTTTCATGGGTCTCTAGGTTTCATGAATATTTTTCAGGACAGAGTTTAAAACTGTGTTACAGAGCAGTGTGATCGTCAATTACATTTATAGATGCCTATTGTTAGCCATGCTGGATTGATCTCATCCATGGCTACTCTCTGCATGCTTGACTACGATATCCATGTGCTACAGTGCAGTGTGGTAGATCTTTGCCACTATAATAATTCTTTTTATCAGCAGTTTATCTGGTGCATCGGTTTGCCTCACTGGAATGAAATTGCTTGTAACTCTATCCTCCGTAGGGCAAGTGCTCTTTCTGCACCTGTTCAAGCATTTGATTTACTTACTGCTTAGATTCTTAATCTCAACAAGACCAAATAAGTTAGCTCGTGTAACAAAGGCTGGAATGGTGAATTAAGTGAAAAGCTGATATAGTACCATATCAACTGGCTGGAACACAAAACCTGCTATTAAGGTACGGATTGTGCAGCACTTGCAAACTGCAGATCTCATCGAGCTCGCTGTGAGAAACCTGCCACTGACGGCTGAGGCTGCAGCTCCTGCAGGAATTCATGCCTAGCACAAAAAGCCAGCAGCACATTCACGGATTTTGCGTGAAGCCTAGAGCCAGCACAAAGGAAAATTCCTCCCCTCAGACACGAGAACCCCCACAATTTAACAGTCGGTAACCAACAGTAAATAACGTTTCCAGCAGGAGGTACGAGGCTGGGTCAGTACTCACAGAGCGAGGCTGCGTAAGTGACCTTCTTCCCACATGAGTCAACTCCTCCCCGACAGGTGCTCGGAGTCCGCCCGCCCCTGCAAGGGCAGACAGCTAAATTAGAGCCCCCTCGGCACTCCTCAGGCCCTGCCTCCACACGGGCTTCTCTTTGCAGAGCTGGCACCAGCAATTTTCTCTTTCTCTAGGCTTGCAACGTAAAGCCAAAATTTAAAAAAAAAAAAAAATCAAAAGAGGATCTCAGACGCAAATCTCCTTCTGCAAGTCTTTCCCTGAGCATCTCCCAGGGTCTCGGGGAAGGCTGTGTGATGATGGGTCTGGCTGCCAACTCGTCACTGTTGCCACAGTAACGGAGCAGTGGTCCCCTGTGGCTTGCGAAGGGAGCGGCAATGGGAGCACGGAATGTGTGTGTTGCCTCCTCCTTTGAGGATTCCTCTGACCTGAGTAATCCACCCATTGCTTTAAAAAAGACTGTTTTATACAGAAGGTATTTCCCTCACGCCCCGCATACACTCCCTCGGTTACTCCACTCATGGAGCTCTGCAGCATCTGTAAGTCTTGCTTGCACGGTAAAGGAAAGCTGGCATAACCCCGAGAGAGCTGCTGGCTTCCTCTGGGAACTATCATGTCTTGTGGAAACGGGAGAAAAGAAACCTTGTCCCTGTAAACGTCAGAACACGAGCACACGCTCGGCAGTGTTTGGAGAAGTGCGAGGACAGCGATAGGATCTTGTCTCTGTGAGCAGGTGAATGAGCACTTGAGGCAGCAATAGGGCATTTTTCTGCCAAGTGTTTCTCTGCCAACACGACCGAGCACAAGTGTGTCTGTGAGGCCCTATTGCAGCTGCAGGGAAGCTCAAGGCCGGCAGAATTGCTTTGTTCATGTCCCCTCAACTGAAAAGTCTTGGCGTTATCCTTTCTGAGCCTTAATATCGCTGTTTTCTACTTATTTTTTGCTATAACATTGACATTAATGTTATCAGCAATGGTAGGCAGGTACAATCCACAGCAGCAGAGACCTACAGACTCTGTGCTGTGGTCACAGAAGGAGCCAGGACTGCAGAAGCAGGCGTTATTCTGCTGGACAATGAACAATTCAGCCTTGTTTTGGAAAGCAACTCCTTGGATAGTTAAATAATACCACTTGTTTATGAGACAGACTATTTATCTCATCTTCTTTATAAAATGTTGCTAATGGTTCTTTGTTGCTTTCCTTATTATTCTCTCTTAAAGCCAAGTGCTTCTTTTAAGGTAATGGATTTCCTCTCTCAGGATGTCACTAACAAACAGAGCTCTGTGTGCATGTAGGTGGTGTGGACAAAAAAAAACCCACAAGTGAAACCCACACATTTGCTTTCCTAACTAACTTTCCTGTCCTCACTTTCAACTCAGCCCCTTTAAGCTCTATGAGCCAGTGGCTCATCCCAACTTGTTCTGTAGGGAGAGGCCTCTAGATGACAAAATCCAGACATTAAAGATCCCATTGTGACAAGGTGTTAAGTATCTTTTTGTCCCATATAATCTGAAACAGCAGGGATGGGATTCATTCATTACAGCAGCATCTGCCAGAAGGGTTAAAAAGATTTGAACTAGATTAAAAAAAATGTGAGTAGGCTAAAAAAAATCTCAAGCATTGAAAGCAATTACAATTTTTAATCTTTTTTACTTGTCTTTCCCTTCAGACTGAGTTTTCCAGCCTTTTCTCCAACACACTACGAGGATTAGAATTTAATTTGGTTAGAAAAAAACCCTTCCATTTCTCCTACGTTTACAGGATTCTGAAATATGGGACTTGGAGAACATCACCAAATGCAGTGATGGCCAGGACAAAGCCACTAGGCTTGGCAGTGCAGAATATCTCTGCAAAGGAGGAATGTCCTTGTAGGCCCAGCCTCGGGAAGTCTGGAGCCTTCCCGTTAAAGATGCTGGATTTAACAGCACCACACCCACCCACAGACAGACAGACACACCCACACACATCCTCCCTCCTTGCGTGGTGTCTGAGTGTAGTGGGTTGTTCAGAATTAGTTATGAGTACACCCAGAGCTATGAGCACCCAGTTCCACATAGATTAGTCAGGTTACTAAACCACAACAAGCATGTTATAAAAGTTTGAGTTATCACAGGCATTTTATGGCTGCTGCTTCTTTGATAACCTTAAATGAGAATGCAGTAAGATCAGAAACTGAACTGCACGCTTAGTCTTACTTAGGGAAAACGTTGCTTGGTACATACAATTAAATATATTTGTTTTGCTGACACTCCCTCCCACGCCCCATCTCTCAGATATTTTTATGCTTGGCTTAGTGGAAAGGACTTGGTGCCTGTGGGTGCAATAGCATGAAGCCACTCAAAATGAAGCTGTCCCCTGGAGAAGACAACCCTGAGAAGGAATAATGCTGGGCTAGCAGGGGGTATGAAAGCAGCAGAGGAATGTAGGGGAGAGGAGGTGGCTGGGCTTGGCCTCCAGCTCTGAGAAGCCTTTTCCATCTGCAGCTTTGTCTTCCTGCAGTCAGAGCAATTTAATGGGATCACGAGGTTCTGCTGTACCATTACTTACAGAAGAGGGTGTAAAAATGACAGCAGCTAATAGGCACCAATTTCTCATCAGCCGCCTCATCAGGCTGATTTCACAAACAGAAGGTTAACGGCCTGGAAATGACATTCCGTCTGCTGGATCCAAACCAGGAGGGAGACACTTCATCCCTGTGCCCGGACACTTCAGTCCCAACCACCAACAAAAAGAGGGCTGCCCTAAATGTATGTCCACAGGAGGCCACACACTTCATAAACTGAGCTGGAACGCTAAAGACACAGCACAATGTGTCTTCCTAATGATTAGGAGGCACCAGGAGTGGAAGCATTGAATGTTCTGAAATTCCCTCACAGAAAGGAAGGCTTTGTCTGGAGCTCAGGACTGAGGACAGCAAGAAAGCCTTAAAAAAAAAAACCCAGGAAAACAAAAAAACCCAACCCAAACTCAGTGGACCAGGGTGGAAACACACCTTAAACTGAGGCCTTGTTTCAGAGGGAATTTCAGAACATTCAGTGCTTCCACTCCTGTTGCTTCTGAGGGAGGAGAGTGGCTGATGGGGAAGGGCAGAAACTGGACAGAGCTGTGTGTGGTCCTAGAGCAGGATAAAGGCGGGGAGTGTGTGTTTATGTGTGTAGGAAGGGAGTAGACTGTTGGTAGTGGGAGTTGCAGTCCATGCACGTGAATTATAGATGTCAAGACTGAAAAAGAGCTTGTTGGCCTGTTCACTTTTCCTTCTTTCAGCTGCTGAAGATTAGACAGGTTGAATATCCCATTCATTGCACCAAAGGATCTAATGCAGCATATTTGCTCTAGTATCATCAGTCCCTAATGAGGTAATTCTGACAAAAAAAAAAAAAGTGGTAAGATGTGGTTCTTGCAAACATCAAGGTTCATTTTGGTCTTAGTATCACAATCCGGATTTTTTTAAACATACTTTTTTTTCCCCCCACTCTGATCTATAGTTAGGCTCGTTAGGAAGTGTCTATGCTGTCTTTCTATTTTTAAAATATGGGCCCACGTTTGCTCAGTTTTTCTTTAAATTCACTGGTGCACTGCTGGTAAAATAACTCCCAACCAGTTTTCAAGGCTATTGGAAAGCTATCACCACACTAGAGTATATTCTGTGCTAAATGATTTGGATATGCTAGGCTTTTTTTTCCAAATGTTTCCACATCTGATTTTCATGGAGATCCTTGCTCCTGCTTGCCTATACCCTTATTTACTGCTGCCATGGTCATGCATGTTATTGATGGGTTTCTGGAAAGGTCAGCAACTCAGCAATTTTATAACTGCATTATAAATAATTCAATCAACTCTTCTTCCCCACATCTACTTCTCATTTATTAATGGACTTTCTTTCTAGGCAGTATTTTCTCATCTCTCATTACCATCCTATATATATATATATGTATATATCTATACTTGGGGGAGGAATGTAATTAGTTTTGCAGTCCTTCTGCCAAAACTTCTCCTGCCTTCAGTCAGAGATTTGCCTGAAGAATGCCTGATTACAGCCTGTAGGAGTTGGTCCTATTTCTGTACATCAGGAACAGGCTGAATTGAGTGCACACAGGTGGGAAACAGAGTCCCACGGGCGTTTGAACCCACAGGCGTTTTAAGAGAACCATGAAAATGTGGGTTTATGTGAACAAGAAGAAGAAGGTGAAGGACATGGGGGCAGCCAGGCAAAGTGAATGAGGACTCTGTTATGCAAGAGCAGAAAAAAAATATGAAGATTTACATGATTAACTCACATTAAACTCTGTTTGGCTGTTTGTGTGTTTGTCTTGTTTTGACTTTTCAAATAACAGAAGAGTGGATTTTCTCTTTCTCCCCTTTTCTGTCATCAGGCAGCTGTGCAAATATTTTAGCATGTGATTGTGGAAGCACAACACTCAAAACTTCTGAATTGTGCCAAGAGAAAAGTACAGGAAAACAAAAGGCTAGAGCCTGGGGTAGATGTAGCTGCCAGGATCTTCTGTCCTCAAGGGAACTAGACAGAGGAAAAAGGAGAGAAAAAGGGAGAACTCTGATAGCTTTCACTGCTCACAAAGACAGTATCCCAGGTCTGAAGGAAACACAGACTTTTATAGCCTTTTGAAGGAGAGTGGCAAAGGTATCAGAGCAATTAGCAGTCACAGAATCACATCTTTCTTGAAGGCTGTTGGCTTTATCTGCAGCACCAACTGCTTCTATTGTACCTGCCCTAAGATACTGAGTTCTCAGGTTGCAGGCAAATGGAAAACCCAACTTACACAGTGCACTAAGTCAGCCTTTGAATTTAGGAAGTCAGACTTACATGCTTGGTCTGTGGTTATACTGGCCTGGCATGAAACAGGTCTGTTTCCAGCAGTTTATGGGGTCGATCAGCAAAGCAGTGATTCAGGGCCAGCTCACTGAAAATGCATCTCCTAGGAGTTTATGCTGCACAAGTGTGGGCAGTGGGTGATAACACAAACCTAAATATGCCATAGCCAGGAATCAAGCTGCATTGATTCTCTGCCAAAGAATCCTGTCTTGTTGCTGCAGGAGAATGAATTAATCCATAAAAAATTAGCTATCACTTGGAGCATTCTCAGTGGCTTCTGTCACACTCATTCAGCGATGCCTTTACATCAAATGGCAGCACATCTTCATTTTTTCCTCCTGCTTAAGTTGAAACAATAGGCCATGCTTTAATGGTATCCTATCTCCCAGTACATCCTGCTGGTGAGAAGCCAATGGATCAAGATTTCCTCCTGAAGCTGGTCATCATTCTGTGCCCTGAAACACAGAGCTGGGGATATTTCTTCGTGTTTTAGGCCCACAAAACTGCTGAAGTTACTCAAACAAACAAGAAAACTCTTGGCTGTACTGCATGTAATCTCCCATCCCAGGGAATTAAGCAGGTGGTTATTAAAACTGTAATAACACCCACACTGTGAGCACATTTAAGCCCTAAAGGAAGAAATTTTTCCTTCCATCAAAGACAGCAAAATCATTTAATGATTTCAGGAAGCCTTCATACTCCAAACTTCCTCTAACCATTTTCATTCCACTTTCATTTAATTACCTGAATGATTAATTAAGGTTTATCGGCTAATGTTTTCACAGCACTTTGAATAAGTAAAGCCCTGTATAAATCCTTGGCATGAATTGTTTATTAGGCTACTATTTATGTCCCTCTTGTTGCCCTCTGAGCTCTTCCCATTCCTTTTCATATTCCCTTTCACAGGCAGTGGCCAGTGCTACCCATGGCTATTATTTCTAGCCCAAGTTATGCAGTCAGCATCACCATCCTCCTGTGGCTGTTTCAACAACCTGCACCTCTTCTAGCATTGTCATGTGTATTTTAGTAGACAAGGTGGTGTTAAGTCAAAGGTTGGACTCCATGATCTCAGAGGTCTTTTCCATCCTAGTTGATTCTGTGAAGTCAGTGTTTTTGAGAGACCAGAGACACGACTCTAAAAACCAGGACATATCCCTGCAATTGAAACCAGTGGGCTCTGTAATTGTTGTCTCTGCAGATCCTGGGAGGTTAATTTACAAAACACTGGGTTGGCTTTGTTTTTCTTTAAGTGTCAGCCACACAAATCCTGCTTTATAACTGAGCATCAAGTCAAGTTCTTTCCTCCTTACTCATAAGAAACATTCAACAAGCCAAAGCAGGCCACGGGGATGCCAAAAATATAACCCCTCGGAACTTGGTAAACAATTTTGTTGATACTGCTGAAAATGGAGCAGAATCATTTTCTCTTAGTGCATTGGCTTTCTGGAGGTAATGACAGTCCATTTCTTTGAGTCACTAAAATCAGCAGCTCCAACTGTGAGTGCCAATGGGACAGGCTGAGCGGGTGAATCTCATGATTCTTCCCTCATGTTCCAGTTTACTTTAACTCCTTCTAGAGTCTCTGAAGCAAAAGACTCTCTCGTGCTCAAAGGCACTGAAGCAGGAATGGAAAAGTCCAGAAATAAAGTCCCTGTACTGTTCCTTTTTACCTTGCCTAAGCAGAAAGGTCCATGCAGAGAAGGAAAAGGAGAGGAATCATTCTGTCCTCACAATCTCCTTTCCTTCTCTAACCCCACACTGTGCATTTGGAGGGACATGAAGCCCTGCTTTCTTCTAATCCTTCTTGTCTTGGTCCTTATTAACTCTGGGAGAGAACTGCTAACAGCACTGGTTGCCAGCCAGGCCATGCAAAGTGTCTGTGGCAGGTTCTCCAGGTAAGTCCCACAGTGATGTCCAGGGGTTTGCCTGGCACAGCTGCCAGTCCCAGTGCTGAGAAATGATGGAATTTGCAGTAAGTCAGCACTGGAGGAGAAAAGAGCCAGACGACAAAAGGGAGGAAGAAAAGCGAAGGGAAACAAATGGACAGCACAGAAAAGAAACACACAGAAAACAAATCAGAGCACTTAATAGGGTTTAACTCCCAGGAGAGCTACTTCATACATCAGAAAGGCAGAGACCTTGCCCTGAGACCTGCATGCACATACAGACATGGAGATGTACTGTGTGTATGTGCATGGACCATGGTATCCACTTCCAAGAGCTCTGAGCATAGAGAGCCACAAGCCAGGCCTTGCATTATAACAAGATAGGCTTAAAAACCTTAATATTTTGAGTTTTAATAAGAAAAACAAAATCAAACAGAAAAGCTACCAAAACAAATGCACCAACAAAAAAACCCCCACCAAAACAACAAGAACAAAATCGAGACCGTGAGCACTTTTTTGCTAAAATTGCAGAAGTGACAGAAAGAGGTGAGGATGAACACAAGTGGTTGCTGAAGTTTGTCTGCTACCCATTTGGTACCTGTGCTGGAGAACATACACAAACCTGCTGCTGCACAGGCAGCGTTTCCCAAACTGCCCTGGCTGACGGCTTTCTCTGATGGATGGAAACAGAAAATGACAAATTTAGAACAAATCGCAGCAAAAGGCTGATGAGCTGCTGCCTGAGGGACCAACACAGAATGCAAGGAACAGCCTTGTGGAGAAGACCAGGCAGAAGGAAGNATCGAGACCGTGAGCACTTTTTTGCTAAAATTGCAGAAGTGACAGAAAGAGGTGAGGATGAACACAAGTGGTTGCTGAAGTTTGTCTGCTACCCATTTGGTACCTGTGCTGGAGAACATACACAAACCTGCTGCTGCACAGGCAGCGTTTCCCAAACTGCCCTGGCTGACGGCTTTCTCTGATGGATGGAAACAGAAAATGACAAATTTGGAACAAATCGCAGCAAAAGGCTGATGAGCTGCTGCCTGAGGGACCAACACAGAATGCAAGGAACAGCCTTGTGGAGAAGACCAGGCAGAAGGAAGACAGTATATAATATGTATTTTGACAATATGTATTGATTTTTTTCCCAGCCGAATCAAGAAGAAAACAATATATGGGTCTTCCTTCTCTTTCACTAGTCACACTGTGAGAGCAGGGGGGGATTGGTTTCAGTGGCTCATTACTCCAGGCTCCTGCTGTTTCATGGAGATCAATGTATCATTTAATAGGGAGAGGCTTTTTAGCTCTGAGAGATTTTATCTGCTGTTGGCTACCATGATATTTATAGACATATCCATCAGCATAACAGCAGGAAGCAATTCTCTAGGGGTCAAACTGGGTGGATTCCCCCTATTTAAGGTCCATTATGGATGCAGCTTTCTGTACAGGATTAACCACTAAACTCACTGAATCCCGAACATCATCAGCTATTGTTCACGAGAACTGATGATCTCCACGGCTTAGTTATGGGATGGTTGACTTGTTTTCAGCCTCAATTATCTTTTCAAATAATAAGGTCCTTTGTTAACCTCTGACTTGCTGAGCGATGTGTAGGCAGCCTATTAAGTACTTCACAGTCCTCTTTTAACCCTATGGTTCAGGCAGCTCTGGAGATTTAGTCCCACGATTGTCCTATTTCTGACCAGTCTGAATCTTCAACTGTCACACAAATAGCAAGACCGGAGAACCAGCTTTGATCACAGCAAGCTTAAGAAAATAAACCACAGTGGCTTGGAAGATCAAGGCAGAAACTACATGCTTATTATACAAAGTGTTTTAATGCTTTCAGCCTAACTTTTGGTAATGATTTACAGAGTATGCTTCCCCGCTAAGTCTATTTAGAGAATCGGCCCCTTGGGGGATTTAGCATGCAGTGATTCCACCTCCTAAAATTATCCGACTCTCTTTCTAGTATCGAATTTCCTCTTGTGAACACACCTTTTGGAAGCAGAGAGTCTTGCAAGGGTTGCTCGGAAGAGACATATTGTTCCAGCAGCTAACATTGCATTAGGAATGTTAGCTGCTGCTTAATTTGACACAGAGAGAGGGATGCAGAGTCCTGGCACGGACGACTGTTCTTGAATACAAATTTGGGCTATTTATGGTTTTGTCTCCAATCTCCAGAGCTATCATCAGTCTGTCTACCCACTCTCCCTTTCAAATTCACCATGACCTCCCCGTGCCCTTATTTCACTTAACCTTGCTGTGTTTACAGTGACCTCCATCCTCGTGGCTCGGTTGTACTCCCAGTGCCAGCCTGACACACCAGCGTGCAGCTCTCATCTTCCTCCGTGCTCTACCCTTCTAGTGCTTACTCACTTCCAGTGCTTACAAATACACTTCCTGAGAAACATAAGGGGAGCTGTTGTCTATCCCCGAGTACAAAAATTAAGCTCCCAATCTCTGGCAGAACCCATCCCATCTTCCATCCTTGAAGGTGTGCTCAAAGTTCATATATGAATCTCATTTCCATTACTTTGCTCTTGAGCAATCTGACTTTGCTGGTGGTGTACAGCTGCAGGGCACTCTTGTTCCTTTGCTTTAGACTCACCCATTTCTTTTCATTCAGATGTATCAGAACACACCACAAATACAACTGAAATTACAAAATTAGTAATCTTTCTGTCAGGTAAGAAAGACAATGGCATTATCGTCTCCATTTTGTGAAAAGAGAAGCTGATGTTCAGAGAGAAAAAAATTATAAGAAGAAATCTCAATGAAGTTGACATCTCTCATCAATAAACTTTACATCCAAAATTACTTGGGATTATTCTGATGCTTGAAATTCAGTAAATTTAATTTTTAGCTAAACCAAGGCACCTGTGCAAGTCTATTAATTAGTATAATGACTACATTATATAGTTCTTAATCATCTTAGAAACACCTGGAGCAGCTTAAGAAGTCATTGCCAGG
>VYZS01062530.1:1235-16544 GCA_013400695.1 Neodrepanis coruscans
CTTTATGGAGCCGGCAGGAAACAGTAAGTGCTGTTATTATTATTATTATTGTTAAGCCTATTATAAAAATGATATAGTACAAAGGAGGGTGCAAGAGTGGGAAGAGGGAGTCTACACATCAGGGAGATGGGGGAGAGGGAGAGATGGGATAGAAGTCACAGCACTTACTAGGATAGTCGTGACTATGTAAGTCCTGTTTTGGAGGCTTGTGGACTCATTGCCGCTTTGAGTATCTACGGCTGTTGGAACCAACTTCTCGTCTTCATTCCAATAACCAATCTGCCCAACACAAAACCAGGATTGACTTCTCTTTGTAATATTAACCAAGATAGAGTAACAGGGTCATCCAAGCAGGATCAACTCTCTGTGTATATTCATACCCAACCAGAGATCTCCTCTCCTGATTCTTTTGCCAGGGGCACCAGCGAATTCCCCATTCCACTGTGCCTCCAGCCTAAAATTATGTGTCTGATGTGCCACAGTAGCACAATGCTTGTATGGATTACATTAAGCACACTGTACTGGTGATTATTGCCATTCCCTGTTTAATCCCTATGATGAGAGTTCATACTTCCCATGTGACTTCTGAAAATTATTCTAACAGTGCACTTGCCTGCTGCATGTGCAGGTGCTACAGGGTGATGAAACGTTATCCTGCAGCTGAAAGCTTAAGACAACAGGACAAAAAGTCAAGTCAGGAAAAAATCCAAGGCCTGGGCCAATGTCAAAAAGTTTGGGGTTGTGAATAAAATGAAGTTTTATTGGGAAGAACTCTCATGTTAAATTGTGCTTAATAATAATCAGGGATCTGGGCTAATCTATCACTCTTTGCAGGTAGAGTGCAACTGAATATCACTAAGGAGATAATGGTTGAGGTTATCCACTTTGAGGTCTTGATTTTATAATAGGTATTCCATCTCCTCATGTAAGTATGAAGCTGCCTGAGCTCTGCTCATATGAAAGGAATTTCTTATCACAGTAAAAGGGAAAAGGTATTAACCAGGGCATGACCTGGAACCTGCTGATGTCAGATTAGAGATTGTAACAGCTCAGAAGAAAAAAGTCTGTGCAGGCTTTGAATCGCTGTTCATTGCATAAACAAAAAGAATGGAGGGTGAGGAAAGAGCTTCCAAAGCTCTGCCCTAGGACAACATAAATGGAGACGTGTGTTTGCTTTGCACCCTCTAACCTGATGGATTTAAAATACAACATGCATTATGGCAGTAATGTTTTTTTCTAAACAAACATAATTTCTGACAGTAAATACACTGAAAATCAAGACATTCAGCCACTCTGCTTTTTCTTCTCTAAACTCTTTCCAGGTTGCTAACTTATTGAAGTTCAGAGACTCAGACTAGACATGGTGCTGCCTTTGTCCTCTTAAGAATACTTTGTAGTGGAGAAACACTGCTCTGTATGTTTTCAAAATGACACTTCTTTTATTTCTCAATGAAAATTTGCCTTTTTTCGCTTGGCTGTGGTGGGCTTTGATCTCACATTGGTTGCTCTTAGGTCTAAGTATGGACTGGATGTAGGGGCTGTAATTACGGAGCTTTCACTATTTTTATTTTTCTTAGTTTCAAAAAAGTGTTTCATTTCTCAGGGGACTGGGAGGGTGGAGAGAGATTATACTGAATGCCCCATTCCAAAATATTTAGTAGCTTGCCTTTATCAATCAATAACTGAGTTATTCTTTGTTCTTCAAATATGTAGTATCTAAAGTGGGACATAACCACATAGAGTCAAACTTTCAAAAGGATTAGTGTTTGAAGGGCTCAGCATCCCTGAACAAGGCCATATTTTTCAAAGAGCCGGGGATATAGAAAAGGATCAAGACTTCAGAACAGCATGAAGGTCTTTGTAGCTATTGGACATGGTTAATGGTAAAGCTCTTGTCAGCTCAAGGAGAGCAGAATCAGGTCAACATAAAGGGCTCACTTACACTGGTTAGGGCAGACAGCTTCTGCCTGGCTTTGTCTTGGCTAATCTTTGAAAAAGAAAAGTGGGAGGGAAAAATCAGACAGTTGTGTATCATCAGACTGGGCCTGAGCCAATGCATTGTGTCAACAGCAAGGATGAGTCGACCAAGCTTTTACAATCCTGGAAAGTCTCAGCTACATAGCTGAGATGCCCTTGTTGCTCTTAATAACACCTTCCATATGTCGTGTTTTAGAAATATACCATGAGTTCTCCCTGGTCCTTGGCTTTGCTCATGCATAGATCTGGGAATGCACTGTGACTCCTCATGTAAGCTTTCATGAACAGGAATGTCTGTTGGCACCTAACAACACTGTAACTCAAACACTGGGCTGGACTCTGACAGGATATCAGGTTACTCTCTGCTTTACCTTTCTGATCCCATCGTGTTTCATCTCAATCACATGGAGGGTGTAGTTGGTCCTTCGTCCTTTCTCGTTAAACTGAACGTTGCCAGACAGTCCCTCAAAATGGACCTTAAAGAAATAAATATCAATGAAGACGGAAAATCATTCAGCATCTCATGCAGCAGTGATTCAGCAGCAGTAAGAGAGAAGGGCAAGAAGGATGGAGACTGCAGTCATTTCAGGCCCATGCAGGGGAGACAGGACATCTAGCTGACACCGGGATTTCAGTTAGGTTGACTCTCTGCAGCATGCCTGGCCATGGGCACAGCCATTCTCTTAACTTACTTTTCTTTAAAAAAACCTTTTGTCTTAAAATTTAATGGTCTAAAACTTAGCTCAGTGATGCCTAAGAGCTAGATCACCAATGTGAGCCCATCACTTCTTGGGATGTGACAGTGAGATAAATCAGCTCTGAACAACTTGAGTTTTGTGGGGTTTTGTATTTTCTAAATCTGACCTGGAGTCAGGATTTGGTAAAGAATTTGTCAGTTCAAATCAGGAATTGTATTTGGAGGAAATATGAAACCATGGCCACAGCTCCCAGCAGTTGTCTTTTGATAGAGAGGAATCTATCAGTTATCAAGTAAATTTAATTACCACTGGACCAGACTAATAAAACCCAACAATTTGATACTGTAAATGAAATTTTCATAGGAAATTTTGAACCATAAATCTCTGCTGCTAACACTGCCAAGCTCAAGTGATGCTCACATCACATCCCACATCCTGAAATTCTCCTCTCAGCACGGTCATTTCACTTGTTCCAAAAGTGCCTAGCCTGGCACAGAGAAGGGCTCCTGACTAGAATCAGATACTGTGTGGGGACCAGGCAGTGGAGAAAAAGAGTGCAGATTTGGACTTCTATGGAGACCACCCAGAGAAGTACTCACACCACTGGATTAGGAATTAAAAGTTTGTTCTCAGTCTTTCTACTTGCTTTGGACAAAACCGTTGTCCCTGCAACTGAAGTCTTTGCACATGCAAAATAGGGACAGGTATTTAACATCCTTTTCAAACACTCTGATATCCTCAGAATAAAGACCCATGGTGAACAAATGAGGACATATCATTAGAGAGGAACATGGTCATTAATCTGCTTAAACTGTGTTTGTTTTCCAGTTATTATCACAAAGGTTTGCAATAATAACTAACATCTGCCAGTATTTTCTGAAGGTCTTTCAAGTCAATACATATTTCTGGTGACATTTGGAGAAACATGCTTTTCCCTTTTCACACGACACAACATGCCCATAAAAAATAGATGCACTGGAAAAGCACCATTGTCTTAAGCACTCCCAAGTCTGCTTTTTTTCACGTCTCCTTTGGTTTTCTTTTCAGGTTCTGACCAATTCTGAAGCTCAGGTCACAGGTGCTCATGTTTTGTAGCTTTTTTATGCACTAAAAGGCAGCTGTACAGCATCAATTTCTTCTATCTGAATGAATGAAATCTTATTCCTGTGATATCCTTGAGGCACTGAAACGGCAAAAGGGATCCCTGCCACCCATGCTGCAGGATGCAGCACAACTTTTTCATCATTTACCATCCTCTGACAGTAAATGCAAAATGCAAAATGCAAAAATGCAAAGCGAAATACAGTGAGGAGTGATTTCAACAGTGAGGAGTGATTTCAACAGTGCTAAGCACCAATAAAGTCAACTGGAGACATGGAACATTTAAGCACATTTGTGTATAACATATGGATGGGCCTATGGCTCTGCTGGGAGATCTAGGGCAGAAAGATGCTGTTGTGGATTTCTGGTTTACAGGGTTAGTCAGCAGTTAGGGACTGTCTGTCTGCTTATTAGATGTGGTCACCAAATTATGTTAAAAAAAGGATTTATTAAAAATTGTCAAAACCTTTTCAATGTATGACTGAAACCTTATTGTATTGTTTTTAAGCAACATTTTGTGAGCATTTTCCTGGAAAAAAAGAAGTAATTATCTTTAATAAAAATATAAATTTCTCTGTAACATTAGACTTCTGTTAAAAAAACTAAAGAATGCTTCATACTTCTTTTCTTCTTTGTCCCTGCCAACCATGACTACTTGTAAGGAGGTTGTAGTAAGATGGGGGTCAGTTTATTCTCCCTATAAAATTTTTGGTTTTAGCAAATGGGAGATGAAGAGAAAATACACTGTGAAGGGCTGCCCTATTTGTGAGTCTTTACAGAACCTTCAATCTTATAATAAATTCTCCTATTTCTATCTGCCTCTTTATTGCTACATTACTAAATGTTGGATGATTATTAACTTCATACTTAAAACTTTGCTAGGAGGCGTCTTTCCCTGCCTATTTCAGAGCCTTTTATTTTGACCATCACAATTGAACTGATCAAGCCTTTTTAAAATTATAATTTTTCAATGGTAAAGAAACAGCTTTTGCAAATGGCTCTTCATGTTCTTTGCCCAAAGTCACAACAGTTGAAAAGTTAAGACTTTTGAAATTGTTTTAATGAAGAGGGAGGAAACTTCAGAGGAGATTTTCCAACACACACATACACACACACACACAAAATTGTATTTTCTACCTGTCTAATTTTGATATCCTATTCTCATAAATTCAATAAAGGAAAATGTTTGAGAACCTATTGCTCATCAGAAGACTTCCAAGTATTTCATGTTTATTAGGTAACTGATCTCCCTAATGCATCAGGGAGGTTGATTTTATTATAAGGGCTTGGAGAAGCTATGACAGTGATTTGCCCAAGGTTATACAGAATGTCAGTGACAGGCTTGGGAACAAATTGAATCCAAGCAATAAAATCAAATCAGATACAAGATTTGGTTTTAAAGGAATTGTTTACCAGTAAGCCAAAACCATATCAAAACAAAATACTCGGGGAACTTTACATATGATACAAATTAACCAAATAAACGTTATTCTTCCTGCCTTCTTTCCAGTTAAGAAATGAAGATGGGATAAGCTATATTTGGATAACACTGAACTAACATGATTTGCAAGGAAACCATCTATTTCTGTCAGAAAAAAGAAGAAAAATGCTAGAAATGAATGTCAGTCTTGTAATTTTAATGAAATTTAAAAATATTCTATTTTTATAAGTATTTGATAAGAGTGTATTTTTTTCTCTTGTTGTAAGTTTCATATTGTATTTTTGTTTATTCAAAAATCTCAATTTTATGCAGGAAGAAAAAAGCAAGATTATCAGATTTGAGGAATAAACTATCTAAATGGCTGTTACTAAGACTTTTATGAATCCTCACAGCATGAAACAAGCTATTATCTGTACTTTGAGAGCATTTTGTTGACAGCCAACACATAAGGCAAAATTCACATGCATTCATTAGCAGCCTGGAACTGAAGCTGAGTTCACAGAGTCAAAGAATCTACAAAAAATATAGTCTGAGCAGCTCTGTGTCTTAGGCAGGGGAAGATAAAAATAGGAACTCTTGATTTTATAGGATAATATTTTGGCTTTTCCATTTCAGAACATCGACAGAAGTTAAAGCAGGCAGGGACACATCAGATGGTACCAGGAAAAGCAGTTTGCTGGATGCACCCCTGAGCTTTTTAGGTGACCTGGAAGAATCTGGAAGCATCAGTTCCTCCTCCCAAGAGATGTGTGTGAATGTTTGTGCTGTTAACCACCCCCTCTTCCCCCACCCCCAGGCTCCGTTCAGCTGTGCATCCATCGTTTGGGTTTCAAACCTGCTGCAGCGCTCTCTGGATGTCGATGCCTTGTCCCCAGGGCACGGCTGGGTTGGCAAGGCAGTCCCCGGCATTGCCACGGCGGGAGATGTCGATCCGCTGCCTCCTCAGGTTCTGGAATGCCTCGGCCATCACCCGGACTCCATCGTAGGTCAGGGCCGACGTGTACTAGAAAGAGAGGAGCAGTTGTACATGGCCCACCGGGGTGAGCTGCCCCTGGGGGGGGCTACACTGCTTTGCCTCATGGCAACTCTTCAGAGCTTTGTTCTGTTCTCATCCTTCCATCTATGAAGTCCATAGATGTGCTCCCTGTAATTTCCACTGTGCTGTTGACTCCTAAACCTGGTTTCGCTTTCACGACTGGGAAGTGAAGGAGAAGCTCCTGGTGCTAAGTCAGATTGCAATTCCTGAAGAAGACTCGGCTTTAAAAGCCATTCACCTGTTACCCAAGTCTTTACATTTAATTAGCATCATTGACCTGACATTTAAGGAACACATTATACTGTGTAAATATGAGAGATGTGTAATCAAGGCATGAGGGATTTTGTCTGGTCACAGATGGAAACCAGAAAACTCAATCTGCAGAAATTCTGCAAAAGATGAGTTTATTCAAGCAGGAACTTCTATAGAAACCAGTGTAAAACTCTTGTCATGAAACATTAGAGTAAATTATTAGAATTAATTCCTTTTCCTATGATTTCCTACCTGTTTGTTTGCAACTTTCTTAAACTAATAATTCCAAAGTTAAGATTTCTATTGCGGAGTGTTTGTCACAAAAGTATTTGTTTTCAAATGTCAAACAATAAAAAATAACCTCCTCCTCCACCCATCCCTCAACAGCTTCAGGGTCTTCTGTGTTAGGAATTAAAATATTCTTCACCTCTGTTGTATACACTGATTTGAAATGCTCAAAAGCATTTGGAAAGACTTTATTATCACTGGATATCTAGTAAACAAGTCAAAGGTTAAGGAGTTAATGAGGCTTCTTGTTTTTCATATGCTGAACATGATAAGATGTTCAGTTCTTAGCTTTGAGAAGGGTAAAAACCGGGAGACTAAGTGAATACACTAAATTGTGTATTTCTTAGGAGGCAATAACTGCTGCTCTGTAAAATTTAGACAATGTTGAGGCACCTGGAACAGCTAATACTCATAATTATATTGGGAGTTTCTCAGAGTGAGGTTAAAGAGATCTGTATGATCACAAAGAGGTGATAATAACTTGAACTGAGCCAGATGGACCCAAAAGTCAACAGGTTTTTTTTATACCACTTGCCTTTGGCCTCTTCCAGTCCACACGTGGATGCTCTCTGGCATCATTATTCCTCCACTGTTGCATAATCCTAGCAGGAACAGTATCTGTGTAATTCACCAGCTGGAAGCCAGTTACATTGGCTCCACTCTCCCTGAATTTGGTCAGGTCAATATCCATGAATCCCTAGTACAGGAGAGAAACAGGAGAGGCTCAGAAGAGGAACACATCTCTGGGTGGGTAAAAGGAATCCTACCTATCTATGAATATGACACACAGCTCAGGAAAAACCTCTTCCCTCTGAGATGTAACATCCAGTTCAAGAGAAGCACCACTTCCCTGACCATGGAGAGAACCTACCTTTCTCAGGCTCTGAGTTGGACATATCCTAAAGTTTCCAGCCAGGGAGATAAATTATCCTATTAACAACATATCATTTGTAAGAAAGCTAGCGGAGTAACTGAAAAATGTAAAGTAAAGAGTAAAGCTTGGATGAAATTAATAAAATTTGTAAAATATATTAGAAAGAATTTTTCACCCAGCCCTAACCTCTATGCACTCAGTCACCAATGGATAGGCTACTTCTTTTCAAACAACAGTTTATAGGAAAAAAAAATCCTGAACAATGAACTTTCAGCCAATCAAGAAGGAAATGTTTGGTCAGCTTGTTAAGGGAGCCTGGCAATCAGAAATGGTAATTTATAGAATTTTCTAATTTGGGAGAATAAAAGGTGTTTTTTTTTAGACTTCAGATTGCTAGCACAATACATTTCTTTCATTTGCTTATTGTCCTTGTTAACTTCTTGCTGCATATGATGAATATGTGCACAAATACGTGAGTGTGTCAGTCAAGGTGGCATTGCAGAATTAGTCACTCCCCTTGAGTCAGAGGTGAAAAAATAGAGATGCACAGCAATATGAAGAAGAGGTAATTTCTTGGTGTCCCAGCTTTGATCCCACCTCTGCAGCACTGCTGCCATGCAAAACTGTTTGCTGTGCCTCCTTGCACAAAGAAGGTGCTTGAACAGAGGCTCTGTCCTCCTGCTTGGGCTGCTCTGTGGAGGACAGGCTGACGTCTGGTGCATTTTCTTTTGGGGTACAAACACAAGAGATGTAGTCAATTGTTTGTGTCAGTACCATCAGCAACCTTAATGCATAAATGAATGAGAGGACTGTCACAATGCCATCACTTGAGTAGCAGAAGAGCTTGTTTGAGCTGTGCCTTCCCTCTGCCCTGATGGTGTGTGTTCTCCTTTAGGGTCCACCTCCACCTACCACTGGGTTGCTCTCCCTTGCTTGTTCTCAGACATGAGTTTAAAAAGCCAAGTCACATAATTTCCAGGAAATACCAGATAAGTTCACAAAATGCTGCTCTCTGTTCATGGGCAGAGGGAGCTAAGCAGCTTATTAACTTCTAAAGCCAGGATGAAGCCATTACATGGAAACCTGTTCTGGGAACAGACCTTGCAAGGAAAAGACTAAATTGCCATCTCACATCAGTGTCAGACCGAGGGAGTCATAAGTAACTCAAAAACATCTTTAAAGACTTTCACACTTTTTCTTCCAGCTTTTTGTAGGCAATTTGGCATCCACTTACATAGCTGAGGATTGAATATTGGTGTACAGATGCTCTAAATAGATGACTTGTTTTGCTTCAAAGTGCAGTGATTTAGGTTAAAAAAAAGTGCTATTTTATGTGTACATATTCTGCAGAATGCTGGTTAAACCCACATCAATCTTATTTGTAATTGCTAGCGTAGGGGTTTCAGAAAGCCAGAGCTGTGATTAATGAATAGGAAATGCAGCAGGATAATTGTCACTGACATCTTAATGCATTTCAGGCCAAGTGGTTTCTGACACACAGAACTCCTAAGGTTCCTTACAGGAGGGACCTCACAGGTTGCCAACCAGTTATTCATGGATAGGACCAAATTACACTGACATTTTGCTCCTGGGAGAAACTCAGGGGAAAAAGATCTGTCGAAAGAAACTACCACAAGCAACTTGAAGTTTGTGCCACCAGCTCCTTCTTGGAAGACCTACAAAGGCATGCAGAAAAGTCCAAGTTCACAACAGAGTATGAGCAAGAAGTCTGCTATATCAAGCCCCCTCAACATGCAGATTTAAATAGGAATAGTCAAAAAAAGGTTATGATATCAGTGATGAGACAACAGTGGTTGAAACCTCTATATTTCACTATTTTCCAAAAACAAAACCATTCTGAAACTGAAGCAAATATTCAACAATATTCACTGATATTCATCTGGTATAAAATTTTAAAATAATCTGAGTAGACAAAAGGAATTATTTCTTCCCAAAGATTTTGGACAAAATTCAGGTTCTTTAAAAAGTGTTGAGACACCAGAAGATTTTCCAGTCATTTAAGGCAGTTGGGACCATAGAGGACATCATTAACCTTGAAGACATCTTTGCATTTTGGCTATTATCAACTGCTGAAATAATTGTTTTCACCTGTTATTCCTCCTCCATATGTCCCAGTACAAGGACATTATAGGAATAGTCCTAATTACAAAGGGATTTTAATCACTTCACCACCAAAATCTGCTCAGAGCTGGTATGGGGAACATGAGAGCCAATGAACAGGGAAATCCAGAGGTAAAATATTTTAGAAAATAATTCCCAAAGGATGTGAATTCTTGGTGGTAAACATATAAACAAACAAGTATCAAATGTTATGCAAACCGGTTTTTGAAAATGCTTCTTTTGACAAAGTGGCAGCAGGAATTCAATATGCTTATCTATCTTTCTGGAATATCAGTCAGTACTTGTAGGAAACAGGAGAACAGAAGAATTACAATATTTGCAAGTAAAGAAGTCATCAATCATCTGTCACCTTGTACTAACTATAGGCACATATTGCAAAAAAAAAGGAAGGGATCTTTTATTTAGTTTTCAATTGGCCGTATTTTGGAAACAGAAAATAAATTACTAAAAATTTTCTAAGGAAAGACTGCAACCCATGACTGAGGGGCAGCAGCTGTGCTTTCAGAGTAATATGTTTAGTATGAACCAGTCTGAGAAAGAACCGGCCCAGAAATGCTTCTCTCTGTCATCCAACCAAGTACAGCAAGAAGTGAACAGTGCTGGAGGGACGCAATCCATGTGGTTCCATGGAGAGATCAAATGGTTTTGAAACCATTTCAAAAATTTGCCAGTGAATACTGGAAAAACCTCACTTGGCAGCCAGGTCTGGAGCACAGTGTATTGTTCAGGGAAATGAGCTGAGCCCCTTGAATCTGGTTGCATGCAAGTTCTTCACACCTGAAGCATTTGGGATGTATGTGTTGGACATGAAGGTATCAGGCTTCATCCCCCTACAGAGCACTGCCCATTCCCCAAGGAGGAAGAGGAGGAATATAGGAACTCACACCACTGTCCCTTTGGAAAAGTGGGACCCAGAGGCAACGTGGAGCTCCCCAGGGGCTTGGAGAGGGTCACTGTTCAAGCTGTAAGTATACCAGGGACAACACTTCTGGAGGCACAATTATCCCAGAACCATCACAACCAGGCTGGAAGGGACACCACGTCAGCCAGCCCTATGCCAGGATTAGTTGTCCCCTTAATCAAAATTCACTTCACAAAATCTTCTCAGCAAACCAGAGTATACAGCCTCCTGTCTTGGACATGGCTGGAAAATGCCTGGCTTTCTCAGAATGCCATTAAAATAGCAGTCTGACAACAAACCACAAAAATCTGGCCCCACTGCGCCGATGGGCTGAGACGGCTCCCTCCTCCACCCCTGCTCTGACTCACAGCATTTGCAACACACTGTTCCAGCAGCAACCAGGCTCGGTTCAAAGGAGGAAACTTGCTCTTTAGCCCATACCATGGGCTTCTCTCTGCATTAATGAACCTTGCAGAGCAATTACATGCAAAAGTCCTGCTGTTAGGAAATAATATGGTCAGCTGTTACAGACCTTTGTGGCTTCAAATAGAAAACGGTACTGGAAAGGGGTTTTTCCTCATTGTGCTTTCCTTGATGCATCTGTTCTTTATGCTGTTCTTAAACTGAAAGCAGTTTTCAGCCAAAGGTTCTTTTACTGTCCGATTTGCTGCCTTGGTTGCTGGGAGAGGTGTCAGCAAGTCACACATTTATATTCCTTTCCACTGCTGGTGGGCTCAATCATCAAAGGAAATGCATAATGCACGAAGACTGATGATTTGAAATGGCCCTCACGAATCCATCTTGATTAAGTGGTCCATGGAGGATCTGCCTTGAAAAGAAAGTCCCTCCAGAAATGAGCCAGCTCCTTATTTATACCCTGGACACTATGAGGAGCCAGGACATTGAGTGGGCAGTGCAGGAAGCTGTCACTGTATGGAAAGCCTCATCCCTTTATGCATGACCCTCCTCAGATCTAACAGCATCACTTACTTCCCTGCATCTCTGCTTTCACCCTCTTATTTCACTGCCTCATCATCCTAAACCTCTGCCTCCTCTCCACCCACTGATGACACAGGGCAGCATTACTCTTTCTGGAACATCATCCCAGTCCATGGGGATGCTACAGCCTCACCTACATACCCAGACACTGACAGGCAGCCAGCTGCTGCCCCACACCTTCAGATCTCTTTGTATTTCACTAAGTTCATATTAATTGCTGGCACTTCCCCTGCAGGTGCCTCCCGAGGTAGAATCATGCCTTTGAAGCTGTGGCAGCGAGGGCTGAGCTCTGGGCAGGCTCCAGCTCGGCAGCTCATAAACTGCCCTGCAGCACAGCCTAAAATCTCTGTGCCTGTGCTCCAAGTCTTGTCTTTTCCTGAGAGAAAGGACATTAGAGAGTCTCCTTGGGGAGTGGCACATTCCTGAGAAACACTGTTGTTTTTTCTTCTCCCTCTGCATCTTCTGAGCCTCCAGTTCTCCCACCAAGACCAGTAAGGCTCAGCTGAACAAGGAGAGGGAAAATGCCTCTTTCTCTTTAATTGAGAAGGCTTGTTGGCTGAACCTAACATCCCAGGAAGGAGTATTAGGTTTTTTTAAATCCGTCTTCATCTGGGATGAAGACACTAGAGTCTATTTCTTCTTTTCTTTAATAGGTTGCACACTGAAATATTCCTATTCAAGCAATTCATCCTAAGCTTGGGTGGGTGCCACCAAAACCTGTGGCAGCATTGGGAAACTGGCCCAGCTCTGTTTAGATGTTATCCATGCATGGCTTGCACTGCCAGACTACTTCCTCCTAGCAGACTTCATGATTATAAGAAACTTTGGAAAGCATAATTTTTTCTTCTGAATGGCTGTAAATAAGCTGAGTGAATACAAAGTGGCTGCTGTCATTCCAAGATACACCAGTGACTTTCTGCACGGAGCAAGAAATCGAGCATTTCCAGACGGAGCATCCCTAATATACCAAATTATCTTCAAGCTTGACTTCTCCAGTGAAGCACCATCCTTCATTCCTATCACTTTGTATTAATAAGGAGAGTATGTCAAAAAAGAACCCATCTGCTCCAGTCTCATTCCAGTCTGCCTTCCAGTGGAAGATGCTGCCGTCTCCTCTGCAGAGTTATTAATGTGTCAAATCTCATTGTGGCAGCAAAACATGTGAGTCCTCACTGTAACTTAGGACTAAGTGAAGAAAGGGAAAAGAAAAACAGGAGAAGGGGACACTATCAGATAGCTTCCCAAACCTGCAGTTTGATAAGAGTATTTTGTCCTGTCTATGGATACAAAGCAAATCAAGTTAGACTTCAAGAACAAGGGGCTGGAGATGAACAGCAACTTTTCTTTGGTATAGTTCTAGAGGCTTTCTTTGTGATACTATTTTCACCTACCTAATCCTACTGCCACAGCACATTTTGTATATAAATGATCGTACTCATCTTGTTGGAAAGCTCAGCCCAGGCACAGGAAGGGATGCTCTAGGTGGATGTTTGTGCATTAGAGAGCTTTCAGCATATAAACTGATTTAAAGGTTTGAGAAACGTGTGTTGTATAGTGGCAGATGCCAGGACTTCAATCAAAGATATGATTAAGGGATGACCTGATCATAGTTTACAAGGACCAAAACATCAGTAATGGAATATTTGGTCTAGAAAACAGAAGCATAAATCTGGTCAAGGAAGCTGAAGCTAGGCAGTTTTTGACTAGAAAAAAGCACCAATGAAGTCACTACAAGGAAGATATTATGGATTTACACGTTGCCACTTGCCAGTTGAGCTGAGGTAATGGATTAGGAGACTGCAAATGGCTGAGAAAACCTGTTAGTTTAACACCCTTTTGCTGAAATTTAAGCAAACACATTTTCCCTTCCAATGGCTATAATATAATCTGTCATTTGCTCACCTGATACTCTGATTTTTTTAAGCCACAGTAAGTCACTCATGTTTTTGAGCCCTCATTAACTACTGCAAAAATCATTCCAGGGTTGCTGTTCATATTCTCCTGTGTGGGCAATTTTTATATCGAAGCAGATAATTTTCTTTTATATGAGACATTCTAGTTCAAGCAAAATTTAATTCAGGGCACTGCTGTGTCTTCTAACTATCAGTGATTCAGATGACATAATGTTATATGGGGTTCTTCTGTTTGATAATCTTTGAATCAGGACAGAAAACTGTTTGGAAGTGAAATGCAGAGTTCAGAAGTTTCAGTGATGTTTTATATTGTCTTACTCTGCAGAGAAAACAAATTTGTCTCATGAAACTATTTGCACCAACCTCTCTGAAGGAGAAAATGTCTAACTGGCATAACTTTAGAACCCTAAAAATAGCTTAGGGCATCTCTTGACAATATAAGAATTTATTTTTTTTTTATTCAGGACAAGGCATCTTGAGATCTTACCAAGACAAGAAGCCAATGCTGTACATATCCTTTTGGAAACTCCACAAAACAGTTTCCAATGAGCATCTGAACATAAGAATTGCTGACCTTGTTTGTACTGCAAGTCAGCAGCACTTCAGGGGGCAGGAGACAGCCTTAAGAACTGAGGGTGACTCAAATAAATGCGGCAGCTTTCAAGGTGACAGGAGACAGAACCATGACATTTTAGCTCCAGTCAAGCTGAACCAATGGTTGGGTGCAGGAAGCAGAGCCATTGACACATGGCCAATGCCAATGTCACACTTGATCTGGAGCATGCACAGACCTTGCACTGCATCGAGTCCATCTTGGGCACCACAGACTCTTTCCACGCAACCACAGCACATGCTGCAGCTATAGCTGTGCTGCATTGCTTTAGGGGAGCTGATCTCTGCCTGTGTGGGGAGAACTTTGCTGCTTTCTGATGGCCAGTTTGGGACAGTACCTCTTCCTCACTGTCTGCACCAGGTGTTGGTCTCACATCACTGGGTCTCAGCCCTGGTGGTGAATGGAATCAAACCAGCACATACTGCCTGACTCTTGCACAAGACACTGTGCTGACAAAGCTGCTGTGCTGGTAACCTCCAATGCCACCACAATTGTTTGCAAAGGGAAACTCTGTCCATGGCCTAATGCAGTGCTGACACATGCTGATGGAGGATGGCACAGGAAAAAGTGCTTACCTTGGCTAATCAACACTGTTTTTATCTTTACATTTCCCCGCTACCTCTAACATCAGCAATCTCACACACTTATCTATTCACCTTTGAAAAAAAAAAAAGCATTTGCTAAAAGAACAACCTGAACTAATGCACCAGGAAAGAAAAAAAAAAAAAGGTTAAAACACTGTATGTGGCAGCTGTCTTTCATGCTTTTCAATTAAAGACAGGTCACATGAATGCCGCTTATTTCAAGACAAAGATTTTTCTCTGCCCAAGAGAGCTGATGTTCTCCCAGTACTGACAGTAGTCATCTCACATCCATGGCATAGGGCAAACAGATACAAAAAGCCAAGGTTATGGGGAAAAAGCCTGAACATCAAAAGAAAGGAATCCCAGAAGTTTCTAAGCTTGCTTCTCTGATAGTATTGACTGTATTATTTTTCCTTTGTGGTTGCTAGACTGATGAACTCAAAGGCTGAGAACAAAGCTTAGAAAAATAAGACTCACAAAAACAAACACT
>VYZS01062645.1:0-20121 GCA_013400695.1 Neodrepanis coruscans
GGTAAAACCACCACAACTTTAAACAGCCCCAAACTAATTTAAGTTTAGATGAAGTTTACATCTGTGTAAAATACTGAATAATCTTGCAAGATATAATTTACTTTCAGCTTCATAAACTTCTGAAGAAAAGTTTCTTTTCCCTCTGTAACATCTTTAGAGATCCAAATATCAGGTAATTTCAAAAGTATATCCTGGAAGAAGAGAATCCTACAGCCATTTCCTAGTAACTCCCTATGTAATTACATCAGAAGTTTTCAAATTAAAGAGCAGTTACTATTAAATGAACAAATGTGATTGTAGGATATAATTTGTTTTTCTGCAAAACATTCTCTCTTTAAATGGAAAAATATTAGAAGTTCCCAGCACTGCTGTGAAAAGACATGCAAACCTGTCAGTATTGGCAGGTCGCAAAGCAGGACACATTAGATTCACTGCTACTCAGCTGTAGAGCTATCTTGCGTTTATTTGGCATTTGCTGATTCCAAGAGTAGCTGCTAGATGTCTGGGAATCTGCTAAATCTCTGCCCAAACAGCAGGACTGGTAAGTCTACACACGTAATCTAGTTTTATTGCCTTACTGTCTACTAAATACAAAGTATTTTGCTGGAATAACTTACTTAGGATATTTTCACATTACTACCTAAATAATACAAAGAAGCTCCCTAGAACAGCAGAAGCTGACTTTTTAAACTCTTCTCTGAAGCAGGTTTAGGATAGCTTTCTGAAGTTGAAAATGTTTTATGTTAACACAAAGAGGGTCTTCTGTTCCTGTACAAAATCCTGTGACTTTAAATTATTTCAAAAAGAAAGTTACTCATGCTCTCTAGGAATTCAGAAAGAAGCTGCATTAACTCTGCATACATGGAATAAACTGCTCATGTCATAAGCTTTGCAGATATTTGATAGACATCAATACAGCTATATAGATGTTGAACAGAAAGTTAATAAGAATGGAAAATACAACCTAATCCTAAGTCATCAATTACGTAAGAGAAGGAAAGAAGCCAACTCAGACTTAGGGCATGCTATTCTTCAAAAATAAAAGTCTATCAGCAATAACACATGTTGTGATTTAGAATATTCAAAACACTGCAGTCAGTGAATGGGCAACACTATCCATGGAAACCTGTTAACATTAGTGCTTAGAAAATCAGACCAGAGAGACTCTACCAGCAGAAAGTAGTTGTATTTTTTCCCCATTATCCAGTTCCAGTATGAGCTTACAGAGCTTCTTAAAGGCCATTTAAAAAATAAAATACAATGTCTTATATGGTTTCTGCTTCATTTCCGTACACATCAAATTCTGTTCAGTTCAGATGACAGTGTGAAGCAAGCTGAAAGAAAAAATGGTTTACAGGAAAAGACAAACTTAACACCATTGCACAGGTCTGGTGTGTTGTAGCTGACTCTTCCATGACTCTTCCATGCAACTGTGCGGACTGCACGGAAAGAGAAAAACAGATTTAGAATGGACCGTATTGGAGTGGTCTTACAGGGAACAGGCAGCTCCAATTTTTGCCTAATCTTCCATGTCAGTACTTGGACTATGCAGGGATAAAACTCTCAGCTTCATCCAAATTGAAGTTGGCCTTTCAAGTTCAGCAGTAATACGAACTTGTTATCCAACCATGCCAAAAGTGAAAAACGGCTTGTTCTCTTGAATCTCTAGCTCTCTTACTAAGGACATAGAAGATACACTTGGCTCTACAGCTAATAACACACAAGTGTGCAGAAATACTAATGATACCATATCCAGCTATGTGGATATAAGCACAGTGCAGGGCTGCTACAGGCACAGTTGTAGTGTGATCTTTGTACTTGACTGTAAGGCTCACTTGAATTCTAACAGTCTGACTGGTGAACTTCTCAACTACAAAAAGAACACTCAACTTTTAAAGTTGTCCTACACTACTCATCAACATCCCTTGGTCCCTTCTACCATTGCTGCTTCACTTTGTCTCTTCATCTGCTCCCCTATGTGGCCATCACCTATTCCCTGAGCAGCTGCTCTTGTTGGCATCCCACACCTGTTGCTGCTCTCCTTGCTCGCGTTCCTCCCACCTGCACTGGTTTTCTTTCCTTTCCATGGTGGTACATTGCCATTTCAGGTTCTGTATGCCTCCTTTCCTATGCTAGATTCCTCCACAAATGAAGTGTATTTCAGGAATGTCCCTATACACCAGCAAACTAAAATGTCTACAAAGAGGCCACTTCATCTGCAGAGTTAGCAACAATTTTGCTTTGTGTACTTAAAGCAAAGATAAAGCAGTAAAGCTACAAAGAACACAATGTCATTCAAATAAAGCAATTCCAACAGACTAGCTTGTAACTTCACAAACTCACTGCTTTATGTTAAAAACTGAAGACAAAAATATCTCTTTCTTAACTGGTAATTTCTGTTTAAAAACACTCTGGGAATCTCTTGTCTATGCCAACCAATCAGACAACATCACTGATTTCTGCATGCCAGCAGTGCATTAAGCACAGCTCAAGGTCCCACAGCACGTCCCACATCATTGCAACAGAACTGCAATGCTGACCTGAGGAAGAACTTGAGGCATGCTATGAGTAATTTTTTAGATTAATACACACAACTGGAAGCTGTGCTGTTTACAGATAGTAAAAAAAAAAAAAAGGAAAGGAAACAGTCTGGGGTCAATGTCAGAAGTGATTTGGTTTTGAAAGCATCTATTTTCAGAGTCCCTTTTACAACACTGATAAAGGAACACAAAATATCACTCTGGGGTGAAAAGTTATGCCTCCCTAGTGGCATTGCTAAGCTCAAGTAAGGCTCTCAGTTTATTTTTAGGGAGAGTTGATCTCCTCATCAAGACAACAATTTGAGATCACTCCTTCTTGGCAAACTCCGTAAGAACAAATGGTCCAGTGGTAGCTATTATAACCTGACAGATCCTGAAATAACACGGCCCGTTCGTTTGGTGGAAAGCTGGATCTTTTGACCCCCTTGTATCTACACCAAGATACATTAAAGTTTCATGTAATGATGCCCTTTTTTTTACAGCACAGAAATGGTACTTCCTAGATATTATCACCGACTACACTTTGGAATACAGCTATTTCATACTTTGCTTTACCAAAAGCAAAATCGCTACAATGGTAAGAGAGTACAACTTGTGTATTACCAGACCCCTCCAGAACCTGCTACGTGGCTGGAACAAGATACTGGATGAAGAGGAAACTTTTGGCAATACATTCAGGTGTCATGATCAAATGATTTCCTATTTAGAATGGAAAACAACTCCTACATAGGTATGGCATAAAGACCCATAGACTCAATAACATCCAAGTAATGCCAAGGCACCCAAACTCTACCTATTTTTATGCTCTTATCTTAAACATACCAGAGAACAAAGGGAAGCAATGGAGAACGTGAACTTAATATTCCCCAAAATTGCTGAAGAGAATTCCAACACATAACAGAGTAAGATTAACTGATTCATTTACACCCATATAAAGCCTCATGACTTAAGAACAGCTGTGGCACTATGCAACATCATCAAGCACAATCCTGAATTAAGCAGCTGCCCTTGTCAAAACATGGTGAATGTGGTTTGATAAAGAAAGCTAAAACTCAGGGTGGAGGTTCATTTTGAGCAAGGGGAGGAAGGGCAGGGGACTAGGTGCCTTTGACAAAACGAATGAAGATCAAGACCTTCTGTAGGGAGCAGAACACTAAATTCTCTGCTTCTTCAAGTCCTGTCCTGCTCTGTGCCTGGGCCACTTCCTGTATTTCTCTTAAATAATCCTTGAGATTCTTAAAGTCTCAGCAACAACCCTGAGAACTGTTTTTCAGGTGAGAAACATACTCTTCATGCTGTGGCTGAGAGAAGGCTGGAAAAGTCATAACAGATGAGTAGAGCTACTGCGCCACATTTGCCGAATCTTCCAAGCCTTGAAGCACTAAGAAGTTTAGTTCCTCCTGTGAACTGGAAATTAAATTTAGATGTGAATGTCCTTGTTCATACTTTTAATGACAGCTTAGGAGTCCAGCAGAATTCTAGCAGATGTGCAGGGTCAGGATGCAAACCTTCCTGAATCCTTCCCGTGACACACATTACAATAAACTGCAGTAGATTAGCAAGGAAAAAAAAAGCCTGAATTTAATTAGAAAATGTACAAGTTTTCTTGTGTTTTTATGTTCTTTTGGTGTTTTCCAATAGATGGGCTGATTCTTGCTACCTAAGATTTTAATTTTTTGTTTTACCAACTGAAGATTTAAAAAAAATAAATGGTTCTTTTTGCCAAGAAAAATGTACAGCATGCTCAATTAAGCAATTCCACCAATTACCAAATTTATTCTAAGTATTAATTCCTAAATGTTATGTCAGAATAGTAAATTATTTTCCTATTTACTGCAGGGAATTAATTTATTTATCCTTAATTTATATCTGTTTTCTTTAGGATGCAAATTAGAATTTTATTAAACTGCAAAAAACACAGCTTCAGAAACCAGTTTTAGTCAGTGAGCCAGTTAGTTAATCAGACTAACTTATAACAGAAAGACTGCTTTTAACAGAACATATTAAAACTGATTATGCACATAACATTAACTGTTTTTTCCTCACAAACACCTGTAGTTAACAGACTGAATCAACAATTTTTAATCATTGTCTCCATAATCTCCCCCACACTACCTTATCAATTTTGAAACAGTATTTAAACTGAAGTAAACTGCAATGAGAAAATAATTTTGCTGCATTTGCAGAATAACAAGAACTGTCACAAGCAGATCAGTCGTTTCAAAAAAACGAGTCCAGATACTCATCCAGTGATATCTCACAGTTCAATAGTTTGTTTGGCTTTGCATGGAAGAAAGTAAGACTCTTAAAAAGACAAAGTGTGTGCATGTTGTGTTCTTCACCACTGTTTTTGCAAGTTCCCAAATGTTTCACATAAAGACATGTAAAAAAAGCAATGGCTAATCATACTGTGGCATTACAATTTTTCTGTACTTTGTAAAAAATTAATTTTCATACAAGTTACTGATTTGATGCAGGTCTTTAACTGCTTTGTATTTCCATAAATTTATTTGAATAACTAAGGGAAAATACATTTGATCTATTTTGAAAATAATTTTTATACTATACGTTATCATCAAATGCAAATTACAAAAGGAAAGGAAGAAAGCTGCAGTTGATAAAGCAACAATCTGCTGATTTTATGGTTAATTTCCTCCCAATTTTAGGACCTGGGTCATTTCACAGAAGACTCTATAAATAGACACTAAAATCCAGAGGGAAACAACAAAAAATAAAATGAAGAAACATACATTTTAAACAATACTAATATGAAAATGTTTTCAGATTTTCAACTTACAAGTGTTACAAACAAAAGTTTCCATTATAAAGCCAATATTTTAATAAGTTTAGTCTCCTGATTTCTCAGTTCTTGCATCTGTCAATTCTAGTTTAAATAAGGTATCAGATTACACAACATACATGGAATTATTTCTCAGATAAAAATGTACTAGGACCAACACCTTGGAGTTACATGTATTTATTTATAAATGCAATTTACAACTCTTCCAAGTTCACAAACTTTAACCAAAATTGAAGCTTTATATAAGTAAAAGTAAAGCTAAAGAATATTTATACTTTTCTATCTACCAGAGATAGACCCCCAGTAGCCTATAATACCTAAAGAGACTGCCACTTGAGTTATTTATCAGTACAGCCGATTTTTTGGTATGCAGTTGTCTCATGACCATTGAGTAGCCTCCATTGCTCATGCTCAGTCATTTCACTTTCTTCCCATTCCTTCAGTCCTCCTCCTCTATCTCAGCAACCTGTACTAGCACCACTAGATTTTTCTTACCTGGTTATTACTGAAAATAAAACAACAGACCGATCTCAAATTGCCTAATGGGATCTTCTAATTACCAATTTCTGTCTAATAAGACAGTCTCTCCCTATAAACAGAACTCACTGTCTGCTTCCCATTAGCCAGTTTCTCTGACAGATTAGGTTTCTCATACTAAGTCTTATCTAAACTAAATTACAATCCGTCATGTAGACTTCTTTAAAAGGATTGCTGAAATAGAAACAGGTGTGATGCCTTGTATTTCCTTGCCTACGGAGTAAGTTATAAAAAATGGTATCAGATACCTCTAGTAGTAACCATTTTTGAGAAACTGTGCTGCATTTTAACTCAAAGCATTTGTCCATCAATTATCGTGGCCTGCTTCTTTCTCCTGCCTCACTCCCACAAACTGACATTAAAATATACCAAATCTAGTTGACAAAAGTACCAAATATTGATTAACAGACACTACTTATAATGAAACATCTTCTACCATATCTACTAGAGCAACGACATTTGCTTTTCTCCGTTAAAGGACAAGTGCTATAATTTGTTCAGATACCAAGGAAATAGGTTCACTAAATGGGCATTCTGGTATTTCTAACTAATCTTAGATACCTATCTAAAACTCTGCTTTGACAGTTTTCTGATGGACCTTAAAAAAATAGGGGTTTTGTTTGTTTTATGATCAATTTCCGGACAATCCAAATTAAACACAGAGAGAACGCGCCAACTCCCACATGCCTACATGTGAGGATCGATGTGAGCAAAGATGCAGGAAAATTAATCCCAGCAGTGAATATGGATTTGTTTTCCAAGTAGAAAAGAATTCACAGCTTCGAATAAATGAATGAAATGAAATAATAATAAAAAATAACCCTCCTGCCCCAAAGAAATTATTTTATGAAACAAACAGATGGAATTGTACGGAGAAACAAAATTCTCCTTTTAAGTCTTAAAACCAAAATTGCTTCTGTTGTCTTTGATCTAATTTAAGTTGTATTAAGGGTAAGCGAACATTGGAACAAATATTGCTAAATGCTGTATTCAATGGGTAAAAAAAAAAAAAAAAGAAAGTTTGGCTTTATTGTCTATAACACATCACAGAATGAGCTCACTAAACTTACCAGCTGGGGCCTCACAAACCACATTGACCAAAAAAGGCAAAAGGCTTCGTGCCTGGAATCCTTTCCCAGTTACCTCACCCGGTTTCTGCTCGCCTTTCTACAATAATTGCAGAGGTCATTTTTTTAAACTCAGATGGAGTAAATCAACAGGCTATCCAATGCAAAGCTGGGTTTGTGTAATCTCTGGAGAGAACTCAGCTTTATTTAAACTGAGTGTGTACAGAAAAGGAATAACTGAAATATGTGCAATAAAAACAGAAGAGCAAGTAGTACAAATTGAGAAGAGCAAGTGATGCAGATTTGTGTATTGCTGGTTAGATTATAAACACTAATGTTTTATGGTGAATGTTTATCAAATTTGTTGGGTACCCTCAGGTTTTTAAAGTGCATGAGAAGAATTTGTCTTTAATGATATTCTTGTGATGTTCCAAAAACACTTGAACTTTGCACTCCGAGTTTATACTATACTTGTACTTGAAATATAGCTTCGTAATATCAACAGGACATATTTTATCCTCCATAGTCTGTTTGATTTCTGTGACCATATTTTTTACTTAAACATGCTATAGTTTTGAAGAAACAATTAAATACTCTCATTCTCATTATATAAACACAACTATAGGATAGTCCTACATAGTTCATCATAGTAGCAAAAATCTTGTGAAGTTACTTATTATTAAAATAAAATGGTGATTATCATAATTTATTTTCTCCTTTTTCCCCCTGAGGAGAAGGGAAATTGTTTGTTTTTATCTCCAGCTGAATTTCATCTGGTGTCTTAGAAAAGAAAGAAAAAAAGCCCAGCAAGCACTTTTAAGCACTCTTACACATAATCTTCACCTCAGCAAAATCTGACAGTAGTACCTAATATAATTTTCTATTCTGTACATTAGTAACACATCTATTAATTTTCATCCTCCACAAAATTTGGAAATACAGCTTAACGAGGTATTAAAATTTATAATTTCAAAGTCCAGATAGCTGCTTGCATCTCTGTCTACTAGTGACATTGCCAGTGCTAAAGGCATATACAATTAACCTTGTGCTTCTACACCTAATCTCTTTAAATGTTAGTCCATAAGATATTATGATGCAAATAAAATGTGAAAGTTATAGCTCTAGAAATATATAAAATAACAAAACTATCAGCTATCCGGTGGAATTTGCACCATTCAGACAGGAACACATACACAGAAATGTTTTGGGGTTTTGGCAGGGAGCAGGATGACAGAGAAACAAGCAAATTTGGGCTTGATAAGTTCTATACACTGTTGTAAGTTAACACTACAGGGAAAAAAACAGCTCACACCTGGTATTTCAAGTGCAAAAATTAACAGCTGATAGATGATCCACACAGCTGATGTGTTTAGAGAAGACTGCAAATAAGAACTGACCTTCTCAGTGTTCTGTGAAACTTGCTGAAATCCAAACAAGAAAGTATCTACGTTTTTTGTTTGGCTATCGGTACAGATCACCCCAGAGGAGTTAAAAAAGCCAAATATCTGTGCAAATCTTCATTAACTGCAGAGAAGTAACTACCAAGCTCAACTCATTCCAAATTTATAAGAAATTCGTAAATGGTCAAGAGTTGATCCCAGTGAACAGAAGTGGGGGTAAGCGATCTGACCGTGTTCTCCACTTTACCAACTGCGAGTTTCACAAAGTCCAGATTTCTACTTCATTTCATACAGGTCTCATTACCCCTAGCTCACAAGTTGCTATTTTGTAATTACTAGAAAAACAGTACTGAATGAAATTAACCTCTCACTTCTTTGTGTTGATACCATTTAGTAAAAGGCCAACTGTAATCGCTTCCACTGGTAAAAATCAATTCAGAGGTGAATGTTTGTATTGCACATGGTTATGAATGAAGGTCTGAATCTCTTGTTTCTGAGTTTGGCAGTTGAACTCCATGTGCAGTGCAGGAAAAAGAGGGATTATTTGATATTTTATAAAACAGTGAGCTGGGAGATCACTCTATAGGGTATCATTGTCTTAAGCCAAGTATCCTGAATGGCCCAAATCACAGAGCACTGCATAATAAAGTCCACTAGATACTGGAATAAGAATTAACCGAGCCAGGCTCCCCCTGAACTCATTCTGTACACTGTTGTGCGACCACAGACAAGTCAAAACAATGACTGTAAGATAAGCAAATGCTCTTATTTTATCTGGAAGAGACATGGAAAAGAACCCAGCCATTACAATATACCAAACAAAGAGGATTCAATCTGTCCTATAGCAAGTACCCTGCCTGCAATGTTCAATACCTGATGATACAAAAAACAAAGCAGTCATCTTCAATTAGATCATTATATATGTGTTGACATCTACTGAGTGTTATTCAAAGGAGATGTGAGTGTCTTATAGAGTTCTGCAGAAACCCCTGTGGACCTGTGGATTCTCTTTCTGCAGTACCTCAATAGTAGAGTGGGTTATGAAATGGTTATGGAATATGAAATGAAACAGTAACACAAAAAGTGAGCAAGACTACTAAAACCTACTGAAAACTAAAAGTAATTTTGCGCTGGGATTAAATTCTAATTTGTGCAGCATGGTAAATAAACTCCCAGTCCTGCACCTCACAGCAGCATTGGAGTGAGACAAGAGAAGAATGCAGCTGTACACAAAAATATATCAAGTAAGAGAGTAAAGAACATCCATTTCAGAGAAACCTGACCTCAAGTTCACAGTTAAAATTCTTCACAAACATCTACTTAGTTCCTGTGCGGAAGCAGTCACATCTGTTTGCTACACATTCACAACAGCACTACAAGAAATATAAACCTTTGGTCTCTCTTTCCAATAGCTCTGTTCTTCTGAGTTTGTTTTGAATACAGCACAAGCACAACTTTACCTGCAACATCAGAGAGCACTTTTTTTGAACTCATTTAACCTTACAAATGGAAGATTTCCCAGAAATTTTTACGAGTGCTAATGTAAGATTCAAAATGCTTCAGAACTCTGTATTTATGCAGACAGAAGGAACCGTTACTAAACACACCTCCAATTGACTATCACAGCCTTTATGCATCTCTCAGAGACTGTGATCAAAGCAACCACTAACAGTCACTTAAGAATCCAGGATCAGGCTGAAAATAGCTCTTCTAAACTTACAGTTTCTTCAAACATTTTTTCCCCAATATTATCTGACTTCCTGGGCTGACTACTGAACCCTGGTATAGACAACCTACACTGTTTCTCTAACACAGATGTAATACTTAACACCAAAGAATTGGCTTGAATTACCAACTGGAGCACTTCCACCATGGGAAAAGTCTCTGGAGAATATTAAGATGAATATTCTGACAAAATGAATATGAATCACTACATTACATCAGCCATGTCAAGAGGAGAGGGAAAGCATAGTATGTCTAAAGTGCACTGACTTCTGTCTTTATACAATGGCCACTTGAGGGCCACTGCATTCATGGCAGCTGTTTGAATACTCTCCATGGTTCTGGGACAATCCAAGATGCAACATAATGTAAATGCAGACATCAGAACATGAACACAATGCCAGACGGTAGGAATGTGCAACAGTAGCAAGAGCTGTACCCTGTGGAGATTATCAGTCTTTAAGATCCATTTCTAAATCATCTTCTCCTCTGAAGTAAAGAATTCAGAATAATATGCTAACATATTAATGAGGATGGCATCAAGTCTGTTTGACTATAAAATGCCTGTTTTCAGTCCAGCCTTCAAAACATACTGATAAACTCAAACATGAAATGAAAAACAACCACAGCCACTTACTTTTGCTGCTCCTATTTGCTCTTTACGAAATTTCTCCAGTGGTGCTATTAACACATCATTAGCATTCTGGATCTGCAAAATCAAACACAAAACATATCTTTTTAATACAATATTTGCAGAAAGTAGAGTCACTGTAACTCTGCCAATGTGCAAGACCGAAAAATTCACATCCATAACATTCTGGTAAAAGCATATGGGTACAAGGCAAGTAATTATGTTTTCTTTACACAAAACATACAACACACTGTACACTAGTCTATTACGGAACATTTTCTTGAATAACTAAAGCAATTGTAATGAATATTTCTCTCCAATACGTAGAAGAGTTTTCTGGTACTTTACTTTCAGTTCTTGCATTTTGCCTAAAACCAGAATAGAGAACGGATACTTTCAGGAATATGTTTTGGCAGAACAAAAAAGACAAACATACTAGTACTGACAGCTCTGACTGAAAAAAATCTGTCTTTGCAGAATATGAAACTTTGACAGCTGAACCTTTTCGGCTATCTCTTTGGATGGAACAGAGGACAATAAGCCAGAGAACTCCAAAAAGATAAGTGGAAAATTTAAAAATTTAAAAAAATACTCTAGATTGGGTTCCTTTACTTTTCTAGTTTTTAAGCTAATTCAAAATGTCCTGCAGTCATTTTTATCCCTTTAACCTAAACCAGAATTCTTAATGAAACACAGTGTTCCCCTCATAGCCTCTGTTTATTTAGTGTAAATCCAGTCCTGGGAACCCCTCTCTGAAAACGATTCCCAGCACCGACCACCCAGTCCCTAATTTTTTTTTTCTCTTCATCAGTCCAGTCTTCAGTATAATCATCACTTGGGCTTTGGCAGGTTTGGAGGTCTGGGCAAAGCTAACATGCACCTAAGCCAAATTTGAATGAATACAGCTCTTGTGTTTTGTCCATAACAATAATTGATAAGTCACATTGTCACTTGAGCACAAAAACTTCCCAAAAGCTGTACTAATAAAAACAGCTAATAAGCACATTGAAATACAAACACATTTTCTTTTCTCTCAAACCTACCATTACAATTTGAAAGACCACAGAATCACCATAACTCTTAGCAGGGCAAAGTTTCAGGAAAAGTTGAGGCTCAATTTAATACTCTAATGAAACAAAGTCCAAGACAGCAATGGCAAAACTGGAATGCTCAATGATGCAGTGATCAAAATGGTACATTTAAAAACAAAAATCAGGCACAGAAGATGAGAAGGATTGTTTTCACTGCATTCAACAGCGTCCATCAGTTCTACTGGAACAGACTCCAGAGCTACAACTCCAAGTGGATATTTCCCAATAATATATAGATTTTTAGGCATCATCCAGCAATCTAACTGGGAATCAACAGCTTTTACAAGGTAAAGTGCATGCACCTAACAAAAGATTTCAATCCCAAGGATCACTAAAGCAGATTAAAAAATAATGGGCTGAAAAACTTAAATTACTTGTCCACAACCAGGAGGTTAGAACTAGATGATCTTTAAGGTCCCTTTCAACCCAAACCAATCTATGATTCTATGATTCTACTTTGGTAGACTCGGTGGATATAAGCAGAAATTTATCTAAAATCATCAACACAGCCAATAATTAATTTCCAAATACTAACAATATAGACACAGAAATTTTAAGCTCTGATTCACCTTACAAGCTATTAGCTTCACTTTAGTATCTACAATATTAAATTGCAGCAACAAGAACAGGTAACACCTTTTGAGTTTTATATGTTTATTTGAAGGGAGAAGGACGAGCTAGGTCACCAAAAAAACTGAGTTAACAGAATTATAGTTGCCAGGAAAAGACAGCAACAACATCAAGTGAGGCATAGCTGCAGTGACAGAATTAGGAATTAAATCAAGCTTATCCAAATTATACCAAAACTCTTTAACTAGGAAAAACTTCTGGGTTTACGTATCGTATCTTGGAAATACATTTTTTGCTCCAAAATCTGCTGCAAGTATTCCTCATGGCAACACAGAAAGATTACACCTGCATATGGGAAATAAAACTCATTTCCCTGAAATATTGAATGACTCATAAATTGTAAGTGCTGACAAACACTAACTTGCTTCCTGTTGGTATAAGACTGAAAAAACACACATTAAATTCATTCAAAAAAGGCAACAAATCGCATAGCTAATATTTACAGTAATGCATTTCTAATTTAGAAGAAGATTGCTGTGCTAAACAAAAAGACATAATTTTGCTTTAAATCTTTCCCTGAATTAGTAACAATTCTTAATATCTGGTCAAAACCCACTTATTTTCATCTGTAGCCTGTATCAACAGCTCAATAACTTCAAATACAACTGTTGTAGGTTGAAGCTAAAGCCGTTTTTCCCCCCCCCTCCCCCCCCCNGCGACTTCAGCAGCAGCGGCATGGATTGAGGACCACATCTTTCCATCAGCAGTGGTATTCCTTCCTGGGGAAAGGGGGCTGGGCGTTCCCTGTTTTTCTAATTGTCCCAGTGCCTTTTCAGGAGCCCGGTAGAAACCTAGCACTTCCCTAGAGTTCTCCTAATCGGCCGCGGGACCCGGAAGAGCTGAGGTCGCGGTTTTTCCTGATTTTCCTGGTGCCTTTTCAGGAGCCCCGGCAGAGAACCTGGCACTACCCTAGAGTTCTCCTAATCGGCCGCGGGACCCAGAATAGCTTAATTTGTCTGTCTTTGCGCTTTATTGTCGGTTTTCCATGTGTGTGAAATAAACCTTGTTATTTGTTTGTTTTCTTTTTTGGGGTGTGTGTGGCTTCTATCGGACCTCTCTTGTCAGTACCACGCTTCCTAGTGGTAAAACCACGACAACAACAGTAGAGACCAAATACAGACAACCAGGCATTTATGTAACTTATATATCAAATTGCATGCTACAAAGAGTATAAACATGCCATGATAAAACACTAGTATAAAAACACATGTATTTAACTCCACAGATTCTGTTTTAAAAGTTAAAAAGTAAAAATATTACCTAAAGTTAACATCATGACTTTCAATTCCCTTGTAGGACAATCTTTGTAGGAGGAATATTTTTACAGCTTTTTACAGAAAACTCTACACAGACAAATCACAAACTCAGAAAGCAAAAAATCCTCAATAAAATACCTCAAGTTTATCTTAATCCCTCTCACACTTACAAGTAAAAACATACTTTCCTGTACAGTGCGTAATGCAATATTCAGTTTCTTAGTACAAACCTAGTACTATATCAAGTGGTATTAATATATTGACACAAGGGGATGCTTATAAATCACATGCTAATTAGGGCTGGGAGTAGTTTTATATATGAATCATAGAATGGTATGGGTTGGAAGGGATCTTAAAGATCATTAAGTTCAACACTCCTGTCATGAGCAGCAATGCCTTCCAATAAACTAAGTTTCTTCCTAAGTTCTTTTCAAGTGAACTTTGATTTTTCTGTATTGAGTAGTTTGTTTAAAAATAAATTAATAGTGTCAAATCTGAAGTGAGTGTTTCTTAAAATATTAAAAAATGACACAAGAGTATATGCACAAAAGATGCTTTTAGCACAGGAAGGCCAGTCTCCTTACGGAGTCCTCACAAAACAGAGGAGAGCATCTGAAGAACAACTGAAGAACTTCAGATGTAAGGTCTCCTCAAGGAGGTGGTTTTTTTGTTGGTTTTTTTTTTTTTTTATTATTGATTACAGAGCAAGCAGGTGAAAAAGCAGCCAGTCTTCAATAAAGTCATTCTTTGTGAATATTCCTGACTTAGATTCTACCATCAACTATTTAAACATAACATTTATATTCCAAAAAGGAAACACTGATATGAGGTGTATATGTACACGGAAAAAAAATGTACATTTATTCTGACGTTCTGCCTTTCCTGTAACTTCATGTTTAACTGTGGTGACACCCTAGGAATTCAAAAGGAAAAAAACAATTCCAAGATGCTGGTGAACTGAAGAAAAACGCAGAAAAACACTCAAAAGCTATTTTTTAAAACAGAGGTTCAGTTCTGTTAAATCCTTCAGTTGAAGCAAGCTATTGCAGAAATTTGTATTACAGCACATACTGAAACAATGCATTTTTCACACTAATAGACCCCACATATCATCACAGTTTTTTCACTTTCCTGTTCCAGGTGAGTAAGATCCTTCACAAAATTAATAGCCTATCAACATTACTTTGAATTCTGCTTTTTCCATCACCAGTCTCCAGTGCAGGTAAGCTACAGAGCAAGTTATACAGAGAGTATCACACCAACTGTAACTGAAACTAGCATTAACAGAAAGAAGTTACATTTTCAAGTTGAGAAGGAAAAGAAACATTCCATTATTCCTGAAGGCATGTTTAGCACCGGGACTGTACTTTTTGCATGCTAATGCTACAAAGAAAAACCAAAAATCTTGCTGAGGGAATCCAATTCAAGGACTTCTCTGAGAACTGCACTTGAAGGGGAAAAAGAAATAAAAATAAGGAAAATAAATTAATAAAATCAAAGAACAAACAGTTCCACTCTGCTTAGCAGAAGACTGCTAAGCACATTATAAAAACAAGCAAACCTTGCAGAGAGCACTGTGACTATCTCTGTGATCACTAACCAGATGCGACCTTCTCTCATAAGCTGGGAAGAGTATCAAATACCAGGAGGTCCTCTCAGGCTCTCTGTCTCATTCGGTAGTTTCCTTTGCTCCTCCCAAGTGTCAGCCAAGGAGGAAAATGTTACAGTTTGCAATCAATATATTTTATGAGCTCATACACAGGAATGACTGAGTACATGTCATTTCATAAATACTCCATCATACTGTTTTCTTTTTTCCCCCCTATTTTTAAACTACCCACTATCCTATTATGCATAGCATGTAATTAAAAAGAACTAAGTTTAAAATACTTTCATTACATCAGGACTTGAATTATTAATAAAGTGTTTCTATAAACCATATTTCATTAATTTTACGCCCCAGAGTTAAGGCATATGCTTTCTGAGCTGTTTCCACATGCTCCTAAACAAGGTGATGACAACGTCTGTTATCTCAGATGAGGGCACAACATATCACACGCAGCCCAACCACTCTCAAGCATCTTACCTTTTTTAATGGTATCTCAATCTCCACAGTAAACTACAATATTTATGGCAGTTCAGCACTCAAAGATCTCAAGGTCCAGTACAACCTTTCATGAAAACAGCAGCCTGATTCTCTTAGAAGGAGGCACCAATATTATTGATGTCTGCAATGACTGTGGAGAAGAAGCTCTTTTCTTCCTCCCAGAAGCCAAGCCTTATTAATGACCCAAAAAGCCTGGATCTTTGAGACAACTCTGTATTAACACTGGTTAACTTGCTCTGGGGCCAAGTAACAACAGACAAAAACTAACTCTAAGGATTGGCATTAAGAGAATAAAGAAAGAAAAAACAGTGTTTTTGAATTCAAATAACAGATCCCTCATAAAATCTGGGAACTTCAGGTGTCCTCCACCTAATGAATCAGTTCATGCTCTGCCAACAGCAAGATCTGATAGAGGAAATTTCCATCTCAGTAACAATACCAATACAAAAAGTCTTGAGGACTTACTAAAGAATTAACTCAGTCACTCAACATCAGATATCCAGTCCCTGGACTTGATATGGCTACATAAGCTTCAGTTCCCAAGAAATGAGAACTAAGCACAAGATTCCTGTGATTCATTCAGACAAGATGCATCACATCATGAAATTTCCAGGCTGCGTGCAATCACACTCAAGTGTGCTAATCTGCTTACATGAAGGTAACTGTGAGTAGATGTATAAAGGCTAAATACAACACTATTTAGATGTTTCCAAAAGAAAGCAAATGAACATCTGGGCTACTGGGTTTGAAGTCTGCTCTCCATCAAGGATATTGCAAACCCATTTGAAGTTTGATGTGATAAGCCAAAGAAATCTGGACCTGGGCAAAAAAGTCACTTCTCCTTCAGGAAAAAGCAGATTCAATACAGACAGCACAAACACTATAGACATTACAGGATTCAGTAAAAGTTACTGTCATGTTAAGTTCACAGTCCAGAGTTACATTCACAAAGGTATATGGCACTCCTAACACACAACTGAACAGCTTAACTACAAATGTAATTGTATTCCAAAAATGAAGAATAAATTTACAAAGTACTGCAACCAATGATAGAGTATAATAAATTACTTGCTTCAGAATTTAAAGAAAAAATAACCAAATACACTTCAACAGCACACTAAACAAGGATCATGTAAGTTAGATTTGATTACATTAGATCATACAGAATATGGCTTAGTATAAACCCAATAAGAAATACTTTTATACCCTTTGATTTCCTTTTATTGAATTAATTTCTATCATAATTATTACAGCTATCACCAACTAATTACATGTGTGTAATTAGTGTAATTGTGGAGTGCCAAAACAGATATGTAATCAAAAACTTCTCATCTATCCAGGCTATTTTACCTGCCAAAATCCTAATTTGTCATTGCGTATCACTTCTTTGTTCAGTCTCAGAAATGAGCATTCTGCCCTATAACCCCTAACAGCATACTGCCTCCACTACTCACACTTTCTGTCATTAATGAGTGTTAAGACACCAGACTCACCAGTTAACTTTGGAACATGGCAGCTAACTGATGTCTGACAGAGACAGGGTTCACATAGGGAGCTCACTGAAGCTGAGCATAGAAACCACCAGAAAAAAGGGATCTGCAGAAACCAGAAGCTTCCACTATCTGACTATTCACTCAATGCTGCTCCAGAAACATCTGAACATCATTATGTTACCCAATGGCAATGTCTTAAAGAAGCACAGAAGAAGGTCCCAACACAACAAATATTTAACGGATGTACAGAAGATTCAAAATATCTTACAAACGACTTCAAGCATCTTACAATTATTTTTCTTAATGATTTGTTCACCTCTTCATGAACTGCAACCATAAGAAACAATTCTCAATGACCACAAGACTTGGACTCGGATTGTAGACATTGCTCAGTGAATGACAAGACACATAAGGAACAGTAAAAAGGAACTGAGATGAGAATACTTGCACCATGAATCCAGAGCAGCAAGTTTCAAATGCATCTCAAGAGTTCTTCTGCATAACAAGGTAGGTTATTTCTGACTGAACTTATCATTGCAGGCAAAAGAGTAAACTTAGACAGACAATCTCCGTATCTTGAAAGTTTTTAAAGATGGAAAAATGGTGTTTGGCACATATAGATAAAGTATATTATCAAGACTCCCATTTAATATTTCTTTTTAATGTTATTTCTCTTTAATTATCTTGTTCACCCAATACATTCATTGCCTATGATATCTCTGGAGGGAAAAGCTAAATATTCATTCCATCTATTTTAAATTCCACATTTGAGAATATACAAGCTTAATACATCTTGGTTGCCTCCTGAAGAGAAAAATATCATTATATTTAAACTCCCAGAACTGTTGTTATTTTACAGCAGTTAAGTTTTAATGTTTGTATGCTAATATGCTTTGGTCATAAACACAAGATTCTCAGGTATTGTTAGATCACTAACACTTCAAGCACAACAGTACCAATAAGAAGTTACTCAATTCCTACCATTTGTATATGGAACAGAAACTGCATTTATTACAATAATCTTCTTCTAAATCGTTTGGTTTCAGCAACCAAATTTACATTTTAAAAGCTGATGCTCAAACTGTGCTCCAGAGTTAAAAAAGTACAGCAGATCCATACTGTCCGTCACTCCAAGTAACAGTACAGTTAGAGGCTATAAACCTGCCCCATACACAGTGAAAAAACTGTCTCGGATAACATGTAGTGGCAATGAGATGTCCAATACATTTCATGGACAGACTTAAAAATTATTTACACTATATAATACAATGTCATCTGTGTACAGAAAGCAAACTATTTTTTTCTGGGAGGAATATCAGACACCTTTCAAGCATTGTGAACTATTGAAATGAAATTGCTACAAATATCTTTATGTTAATTCTTCAAGATGAACAAAACAAAGGCTTAAGAAAACTGATTACTGAAAACAGTCACATTCCATATATAATTCTTCATTTTACTGCAAATCTCAAAAGACTGCTAAATTTAATTATCTTTAGATAGCTGAATGAACAGACAGATCTCAATTATTTGATCCAAATAAGACCAAACTCTATCTTTTTCTGCTACCATCACATTCAAAAGTATTTTATAAGCTTAGATTACAACAGGAAAATCATGTGATGGTAACCTTCAAAAAAGTCTTTTAAGTCTTTACCAGACATTTAAAAGATATTCACTCTTTTATAAAATTATCATAACAGAAATTTAGAGTTGTAAACTCTTTTAAAATAAGAGATTACATAACAAAATATATACTTTAAGATGTTATTAACTACAAATAATATGAATGCAAATGAAAACAGCCTTCAGGAAAAGCAACACAAAATATTTCACAAGACAAGTGAGGAAATGAAATGGAAAAATCAAAAACAGTAGTTGATAAGAATTCTGAGAAATAAAAAGGAGATTGTCCTAGTAATACCTAATAGTCTTGAGAAATTAAATGCCAAGAGGTTAGTACCAAGACAAAAAATCAAAATGAATTATAAAACGGCATGGCTAGATTAATGAGCATTAATAAACACAGAGTAGTTACATGTGATAAACTGAAGGAAATCAGATCTTAGATTTGAAAGCGTTTGCAGACCAAGCACATATTTCTCTTTCCTCTCCCACTCACAGCATAGAAACTGGCAGAAGAGTCCTATGTTTGTTGAAACATTGGATACTCCCCAGAAGAAACATCTGTGTACAAAAGGGGTCCAAACACGTTCAGACAAATTATGCTTTATAATACAGTTGAAGTGGTAGGGGTAAAAATGCAAAATTAATACAAAAATGATTAATTTTAAAATTTAACTTCTCCCCTTCCCCCTTGGTAGCCTGAATAAAATAATAAAAGTAATTTCACAGCTCCTCTCATGTATCAAGTCTCTATTACAAATGTCAAACCCTATATCAAGTATTACAAGTATTGAATAGAGATGTAAACACTGGCATGTTGTAAATTAGGCTTCATGGGAAAATTAAGATGCAAAGAATGGTATCAAGGGAATTGTCCAGACATGAGTTTAACAACACTGCTCCTGCCCTCCCACAGTAACTTTTAACAAAATTGACTTCATTCTTCTCACAATATGCCTTGCCAAGAAACGGAATTAATAAAGGGCCCTCATTAGCAATTAAAATTTGGGAGGTGGAAGCGCTGCTTAAACTGCTCTTTGCTGAAGTACATTACTAACAATGCCCNAAAAAAGAGACCACTTGAAAACAGTCCTTGGCCAACTGGAAGGTAAAATACATTTACAATCAGATTCCAGCATGTGTTGATCCCCTAGAGAATTCTCACATGAATATGTTTAAGAACACTCCTGTTCTCGGTATTGATAAAAAAAATCCTAAGAA
>VYZS01062659.1:5195-16727 GCA_013400695.1 Neodrepanis coruscans
CAACTCTCCCATTGCATACCATTAGGTATCTAGACTTGGCATTGGAACCTAATCTTCTATTGGATTTTAACAAACAGAACTATGAGGGCACTCTGAATACAGGAGAATGAAACCTATCAGTGTCGTTTTTTACTTATCGTGTAGAGACCTGATACATGATTCAATCTGAGAGTGCAATTCAATTCCTGACCCACATGTCACTACACAGAAGGTTTATGTAATTATCATTAGTGTGTTGTTATTTATCCATGTGTAGATACTGCTGACTTTTTATTGCTTGCTGCTAAGTTGTCATTAAAAATGCATGCCAATTAACATAATTTTAAAAGGCAACATGAAAAATACCTAATTTTGCTTTAAATTTTAATTATTTCTTTGATTTATTTTACTTTCTTTTCAGCAATTTCAAAATAAAAGTCTGGGTAGATGATGGAGAGGTAAATAGTAGCCAAGTTTACTAACTCTTTTACCTCTATAGGTAAAGGAGACAAGCTTTTAATTTGTGCTAGGAAGATAATAAGCTGTCACCAGTCTTTGGCCAGTCAGTTATTTTTATTTAAAAAAAAATTCAAACCCTAGCAAAAATGTCATATCTTCTTACAGCATTGCAGTTTCAGGCACTTCATGAATCACTTGAGTAGGTAAAACAGCATCTGTCAGTTTTATTACATTGGATTTATTGAAACTAGGAAATCAGTGTCATGTAAGTATTAGTCTCCACTTGGTACTTTATTGCAGTACTTAGTTATCCAAGATTTCAAATTCAGATCTGTTTACTAAAACCTTTAGATATATTTTTCTTTCCTGCTTTACATGACTGAGGAGGCTTAACGATCACAATTTGGTAAGCTTCTGTTTCTTATGACAGTAAAAGCCTTGACATTTCTTTTTAGATCAGCTCTTCAGAGTCTTATACAGAGCACAGGTTTCACATAAGCTCCAAGATGAAGATGGAAAATGGGGAGTGAACTTAGCAGGGAGCTTAAATCAACAATTTTAGCACTAGAAAATGATTGCTCTACTCAGGAGAAACCCATTCCCTGGAACTACTGCCATCATTCCTGTTCTGCCAGGAGGGCTTACTCCCAAGGGCCTCCCAGGTGTCAGAGAGAGTTAAGGACCAAATGTCAGAAATGTTGAAATGAACTCATGGCTGGTGATTGGGTCCCTCAGGCGAGACAGTAGGTTGCCTAAGTTTCTTGCTGAAGGACCATATCTGTGCATAGCTCTTTCAGTAAAAGTAGTCACTTGCACTTAGCATCTATAGCACTTCTGGTTAATGCTATCTTCTCTATTTTGCATTTGGTTTTGAGTAGATGGGAAACCAGAGTAAGCAAGGTCACAGAGGTTTTTTTCCAAAATGCACACTCTTTATTCACTAAGGAGAATATAAATTGAATTTGAGAGGAAACATTTTTATACTCTTTCCTTCTATTCTTTTGATTATTTGCATAGAATATGCTGATTTGGAAGGGACCCATCAGGATCATCAAGTCCAACTCCTGCACTTAAAATCAGTTTGAAATACATTTGTGATTTTCGATTCAAACAGAATAAAACAGTGATCACTGCTAATGCTGAAATGTGCCCCTTGGCAAAAAGTGCTCCATCAAAATCTGATCTTTTATCTGGCCACCTGGATCTTGTAAAGGCCTGATATTTCACCTGTTATTGCCATCTGGTGAAATACACATCATGTTGCAGCTTTGATTACCGTTACATTTTTTCTGGTAGCCAAACTACATTGTGTATTGTAAAAGAAAAGAGACTTCGAAGTTGGATCTTCCATCCACAAACTCTTCAGTTTTTGGTTTTTTATTAGTTTCAGGATCCATTCCAGCAGCTCCATATGAAAAATCTTCCAGTATTTCCACTTTCTTTCCTGGCTGCCTTAGTGAATGTCCCAGAACTGAAGCCATAGCAATCTCTGCCCTGATAGAGAGCAAGATCCTGAAACATGAGCTCAGCCATATGGAACAGAACTGAAACGTGATATCGATGGAGGTCACTTGTGCAATGGACGAAAGAAAATTCTGACACAGTGAATATTTTTTTTTGTTTTTATCCACGCTAATCTCTTGAATGACTTTATAGGAAATATTTTTCCCTTTATTTGCATGCAAAAAGACATGCAATGTTGGAAAGTGGCTTTNGGACCCATCAGGATCATCAAGTCCAACTCCTGCACTTAAAATCAGTTTGAAATACATTTGTGATTTTCGATTCAAACAGAATAAAACAGTGATCACTGCTAATGCTGAAATGTGCCCCTTGGCAAAAAGTGCTCCATCAAAATCTGATCTTTTATCTGGCCACCTGGATCTTGTAAAGGCCTGATATTTCACCTGTTATTGCCATCTGGTGAAATACACATCATGTTGCAGCTTTGATTACCGTTACATTTTTTCTGGTAGCCAAACTACATTGTGTATTGTAAAAGAAAAGAGACTTCGAAGTTGGATCTTCCATCCACAAACTCTTCAGTTTTTGGTTTTTTATTAGTTTCAGGATCCATTCCAGCAGCTCCATATGAAAAATCTTCCAGTATTTCCACTTTCTTTCCTGGCTGCCTTAGTGAATGTCCCAGAACTGAAGCCATAGCAATCTCTGCCCTGATAGAGAGCAAGATCCTGAAACATGAGCTCAGCCATATGGAACAGAACTGAAACGTGATATCGATGGAGGTCACTTGTGCAATGGACGAAAGAAAATTCTGACACAGTGAATATTTTTTTTTGTTTTTATCCACGCTAATCTCTTGAATGACTTTATAGGAAATATTTTTCCCTTTATTTGCATGCAAAAAGACATGCAATGTTGGAAAGTGGCTTTTACAAATGTCACTGAAAAAGGAATATTCTGTTCATTAAGTGGATGCATAAAAGTTTCTGCTCTAAGTAGAAGCTCCTGCAATGTTCTCCTCTCCTCTCCTCTCCTCTNTCCCTTCCCTTTTCCATTTTCATTTTGCATTCTCTTGGTAGGACATAGTAGCAGATAAAGTGATGTTTACCAGCACTAGATCCATAATGTTTGCTAAAACACATCGACATTAGCCCAAGATGTATAATATACTTTAGTATAATGTCTGATACTAAAATTTTATTTCCTTTGACAGCACATTCAGGACTTTGAATCGTTACCCTCCTCAGTATGAGGAAGGCTAAGACAAAGATGATGATGAGATGGAAAATACTCCATTACAGTAGTAGCACAATATCAAAAGATGGTGATGTGTGGTGGGTTCACTCTGAGGTGTTCAGGGCAAAAAGGGATCCTTGTCTGCCAGCCAGGGTTTAAGGGTAGGTTGATGAGTATTTGAATCAAGAGAAAGAAACTGAAATAAGGTGAGAACTGTCAAAAATCCCATAATTTTTAATATTCCTTTTGCATTATTTTTCATTTTGGTGACTGAGTGACTTCAAAAAATCATATTGTTTACAATTTAATTGGCATATTTATCTTGGAATGAAAAGCATTTATCAGAAGTGGAGTAATGACAAGTATATATAGTGATCAATCAAACTCTAATTATAACTGGTTTAGCTTCCTATTTCAGAAGTCAAATACTAGGAAAAAACTCTATATATTTCAGGAAATACATTTACTGACACTGTTTTAGTGGTTTATGTTATGCTTTCTTTTAATTCACTGCTTTAAATAAAGATCAGAAACAGCAGCTTCATAAGAGAGCTCTATGGGAGCGGGTTTATATGGTGATGTACGAAATTATCCATGAATAATTTAGGACAAGCATTAGATTAGAGAAATGATGCTTTATCTTCTGATAATAAAATTAAAGAAAAATTAAGAAACAGGTAAGGTTATTTCTTGAACCAGCGAAGCAATATTTGCCTGATGGATTAGTCCTATTTAATCAGAACAGCGAGCAGCTGGATAAATCCTAGCTAGGAGAATATTAGGTCATTTTTTAGCCCTTCAGCCAATTACAGCTGCAGCTGCTCTATGCTATCTTTTTCTTCTTATCATCGAGCTTCTTTTTTTTTCCTTGAAAACACTAGATGATGAGCCCTCAATAGATAAGAATGTAGGGCAATGAGATCTTACAGCATCAGGGTGCTGGTGGATAAAACATGGTCCCTCTCATCACCAATGAAGAGTATCAGTGAAATTTGTTTGTGGAACTGGAGGGCGGTAAGACCAGGGTCTAGTCCTGACTTGACAAGATGACAGCTGAAAGTAACATCTTTTTTCTTCTTTCTTTTTCTTTCTTTTCTTTTCTTTTCTTTTCTTTTCTTTTCTTTTCTTTTCTTTTCTTTTCTCTTTTCTTTTCTTTTCTCTTTTCTTTTCTTTTCTTTTCTTTTCTTTTCTTTTCTTTTCTTTTCTTTTCTTTTCTTTTCTTTTCTTTCTCTTTTCTTTTCTTTCTCTCTTTTTTTTTTAATGTGTGTGTGTAAAACAAACTTGTTCTTGGAATTTTATTTTTTTATTATCATTTTTGTTTAGTCTATCATTTATAATAGTGATATTTGTGCTGAGAAGTTTGGTTTTGGATTTGGGTTTTTTAATGTGTTTTTCTTTGTTAAAAAGCAAGCAAACCCAGGTGAGAAAACAGCTTGTCGTGGTTTTACCACAAATTTAACAATTTTGGACAAGAGATTCCAAGAGAAGCCACAGACACACCCCAAAATGAAGAAAACACACAAATATCACAGTTTATTTCGCGCACACACAAAACCCGACAAATAAAGTGCAACAAAACAGACAAATTAAGTTTCCCAGGGCCCGTGTTGGGATGAGGACGCTCTGGAAATAGTGCTGGTCTCTTTCTGGGCTCCCAGAGAGACGCCGGGGTAATTAGAGGGAGCACATGGCCGATCTGAGGACCCCCTAGCAGCGCGAGCTTCCGCCCAGCTTTGACTGAAGGAAAAACACTAAGAAAATTAGAAACCACAAGCGCCCCCCTCCCTCCCCTTCCCGATAGCCCCAGGAAGGATTTAGTGCTGATGGAAGAGATGTGGTCTTTGAACCCCGGCAACAGTCGCCAATAATAGCCAGACCACTTGCCCCTGGGGAAAAGGAAAAAAAAACCACAAAGGGAAAAAAAAAATAAAAAAACCCCGAAAGGGAAGAAACAACCCCTCTCCCCGAGGAAGAAAATCCGCCTCCCAGGAATTCACAAGGAAGAATGCAATTCCGAGAAAAAGGAAATCCACCCCTCCAAAAGAGAAAGAAAAAAAAAGAAAGAAAGAAAAAACCTAATCACGAAAAAACGTGATCAAAAAAAGAAAATGGCTCCTCCCCCCAGGCAATGCCCACCAGACAGCCGCAGTGGTCCCAGTGACGACGAGGAGCAATGTTACCACTGCCACGTCCAAAGCCGAAGAGTGCAAAATGGCAGTCGTCCAGCCCTTTTATAAGGAGCCCCGATCTGCGCATGCGCAGATGGGTCCCAGGGGCCAGCCTTTCCTGCGATTGGCCTAGCAGCGCCACAGGCTCCACCCCGGGTACAGCCCCACGCACGCGGTGGCTCACGGGAAATGCCGTGGCCAGCGGAAGCGATNGCCCCGTTCCCGGCGTGGTCCCCGCGCACCCGCGCCTGGGGGGGAATGGGGGGGGGAACGGTTTTTATTTCCTAACCCACAACACAGCTGAAAAATCTTGTCGATGCTACTCAAAGTGAGGGTGAGTGATGTCTTCCTAGGTCTTCAGAGCTTGCTCGTTAAAACTGGAACCTGCTGTTATCCTGAACAGAGCAGCACTTCTATGCATAATGTGCACAAAACCCCACATTTGCAGCATGAGAAACCAAATAACATGAAGTCATACAAATCTATGATTCTAGACTTGCTGCTCAATCTGGATGTGCAAAAATGGGTGGTATCTGATGGGACTAATCCCAGAGTACTGAAAGAGCTGACTGATATCATGTCATCACAGAATCTCTCTCCACTATTTTTCAACATTCTTGGAAGTCTGGAAAGGTCTCATTTGACTGGAAGCTGGTAAATGTTGCCCCAGTTTTCAAGAAGGGTAAGAAGGAAGGCCCTGGTAATTACAGACCTTTCAGTTTCAATTTAATGATTGGTGAAGTTATGGAGAAGGTTATTCTGAGAATTACTGAAACACTTGAGAGATAATGCAAGTCCTTGGTCATAGCCAGCACATGTTCATGAGGGGAAAGTCCTGCTTCACAAACTTAATTCCCTTTTATGACAAGGTGACCTGTATAGTTGATGAAGGGAGGTTGTAGTGGTTTGTGGTTTTAGCAAAGCTTTTGTTACTGTCTTTCACAGTATCCTTCTGGATAACCTATCTAGCACACAGCTGGATAAACACATCATGCAATGGGTGAGCAACTGGCTCACAGGTTGGGCACAAAATATACAGTCAATGGGATTACATCATGCTGATGGCTAGTCACCAGTGGGGTACCCCAGTGCTCCATCTTAGAGCCCATGCTCTTCAGGGGTTTTATGATGGCCTTAATCATATGGTTTAGTTTTAGGTGGCCCTGCAAGGAGCAGGGACTTGAACTTGTGATCCTTATGGATCACTTCCAACTTGAGGTATTCTATAATTCTGTGAAATATTTGGACCATGTCATGTAAGCTAAGTTTTGGGCTTTAATCGGTTGTGCAAGGTAGGTGGAAGTCTGTTTCTTTAGTGAGCTGTAGAGGAAAGAGAGAGGTCTTTTGCTGCCCAGAGCATCCCTTTGCTCCAGGCATTGCCCTCAGCTGCAGCTCCTCTTCCCAGTCAACATCATATTTTCAGCCATATTTTCAGCTCTGTCTCACTGTGGCTTGCAGGGAGCTACTGGAGGTAGCGCAAGAATGGACTATAGTTTTGTAGCAGCCAGCAGCATTTGGAGTTTATGGGATATTTAGTGTCAAATTATACCTTGCATTTTATTGACTAGTTCTGTCTATTACACCAGCTGCGTGATGCAGTGCATCCCCTAGGTTATTCCACATGGTAATAACAGTATATGCTCTATCTTGTACACGTTACTTTAAATTATGTTTACACAGTGCATGATGTGAATCAATTGAAGCTTGACATTCCTATTTCAGGGTAGAAATAGCTAGTCAATATGAGCTGATATTATTGATTGGGCTGTTTGCGTGTCTGTTATGCAAATCATACAGGTAATGAATATCAATATACAAGAGTCTGCTGAAATGTTTTATAGTCAAAAGCATGGAGGCTGAGCATGGAAGGCAGTCTCCCATGTTGGAAAGCAGTTGCCAGTATTTTGGTACAATAGATTCATCTGTAATCTAAAGTATATATAAAAAATGAAATGTGAAATATTCTGTCTTAAAGGGAAAACATGAACATATGTTTCATAGTACACTTCTGACATGTGGTGTCTCACACTCCACAGTGGCTTTTTTTTAACACAGGATGCAGAGCTGGTGTTAGAGCTATGGAGTTTCCAGGCAGAAGCAGAGGCACAGTGAAGCCTCTCTTCTAGCTCTACTATACTATCTCGCATGGCTACCTCCTCCAAATTTGGCAGACCTTCTCCTGGCCTGTCTTCAGTGGCTTGGCATCCTAAGTGGTTCTTTTCTTTAAAACTTGATCTCATCAGGTATATGTTTCAGGAAGACAATTAGGATTGAAAGGTAATTAGAAATGGATAATATGTCATTACTGTAAATCAGGATTACTAAGCATTCACATCATCATAATGACAATATTTGTAGATGAAGAAGAGACTAAATCTATGGATAGCAAGGGAAAATTAAGACTAATCATAAGCCAATTGTTGGCTTTATAACATGATCCCTGTAGCAGTCATGGGGTGCAGCTGGTCTGTTCTGGGAGCAGAAAAGGGAGAGAGCTTTGACTCTGGAAGCTGTCATATGGCTCCATACTCCCTGAGACATGGCATAGAAGGATTAGTTGGTGCTTCCTGGCTAACAGCAGATTGACTGTGCTGACTAGTGTGTTGGGGATGACTGCACCACAGGCACCAAGTCTATTGCTTGTAATGTAAAAATCCCTCTGCTCTGCTTCTCTTATTTTGTTAACAGTCTGTAAATATGCCTATATATGTCCAAAGCAGATGTTAGCTTATTTCACTGATGCTACAGACTTACTTGAAGCTATATAGCCATGCCAATGTGTCAACAACCTACAGCAACAAAAAAAAAAAATTATTCTCAGCAGGGCTTATTAGCTTGGGCTGAGTTTTATGCAAGAATGGCAGTGTAGCTTTCATTCAGAGCTAACTCCAAGTGTGGGTAGAATATGGTAAAGAAGCACAGAAAATGCCATGTAGATATAACCCAGTTTCTCATGATTTTTAGAAACATGATACTCTTTTAACACTTCTATTTGAGAGTGGGTGATAAAAGGAAGCAAATGGATGAATCAACTCTCCCTGTTTAGAACGGGATTCCTCCTAGAAAAGTTGTGTAGTTTATATTTTAGGATTCCTCATATGAAATCATTCATCCATATGGTGTCACTTGTTAAGAACCTGGGACGGCATTTTACAGTCTGGAGATGGACTTCCCATTGCTTGCAAATAGAGAGGTTAATAAGGTTCCAGGCATAGGCTGATTTTTCTCTTTGGTAGCAATATGGAAAGAATAATATTGAAGAGTTACACACATAAGCTACAAGTGGCTGTAGCACACTTCACATTGGAAAATAAGAATTACCTCCTTGGGAATAAAAAGCTTTTGCTTCTGTTCACAAGGGAACAGAAACTGGCCCCTGTGAAGCATAGCTGGGGCTGCTGACATAAGGGCTACCGGCCTTTATTTTTGTCTCTCATAAATAAATGAAGTTAGAAATGCAGAAGGGTGTTGTGAATATCTGAATTCATAGATGTAAATACTAATTTTGTTCTGCATTGCCTGCATTGCTTATTAATACTTTCTGGGAGATTAAGGAACAGGCATTTTGATTTTTATACAATATGCTATGATGAACCTGAAGAATATTGAAAAAAAAAAGTGAATTCTCCCTTGGCACTACTTCATCTAACTGAATCCCAACGATTTTTTTATTTAAAATCTGATCTTCCACTTTCTTTTCTACTTTAAATCTGTCTCATAAATGCCATTTATTTTACCTATGCTATGACTTTCTTGAATTATCATATTGTATATATTAAATATAAAGACCTTTGGCTTATCAGGCTTATCAACAACTATTGGAGGGTAGGTTTTTCTGTCTTTCTTCAAGAAAACAGAATTGCTGTTTTTTAAAGGATAGTTTAAGGGTAAATTTATTTGGTTTAGAGTGAGATGGTATTCCAGTTAATTAGTTGTTACACTGATTAGTTACCCTATACCAAATACACTTCTTACCAAAAAAAAAGCCAAATTCTTTATCTGTTTGTAAAAAAAAATCATCTGAAGTGGCTGCTTTGACACTATACGTCATTGATGCAGCCTTGAACACAGGCTTGATGCAGTTAGTCCATATTGCCTTCATGATCACCTCATTAGATACCCTACAATGATTACAGTACTCTGGGGTATTTTCTGTTTCCAAGTGGTAACTCTATGAATACTTTAGTGGACATGTCATCAGAAAACAGTGTTAAGTTTTAAGCTACAACCTTCTCAAAGCACCAAATCAATATGAAAGTTCCATTTCTTTAACATTTCACTTTCTCCTCCTTCTTTGCTTTTTCCTTGTTCTTCTCTTTCTTTTTGTGAACTGAGTTCATAGGTGACAACTTGGAAGACTATATTTGTGTGTTTCAAGTCATTCTGCATTTGTTGTGCAGTGTGATGTCACTCAAGAATCTAACAAGACGGAAAAAAAGATGTCTGACGGCCTTTCTGTGTAAGAAAATCACAATTGGTCAGTTAAAATCAGATTTGTATTCATCTCTTCTGTCATTGGATCAACAAAGAGGAATATTCTACAAAGTGCTTACTCAGATGGCAGCCTCTTTGAGAAAATAATCATAATAAGTCTTTCAATTGTATTAATAATAAAGAAATCCACAGTTACTAGGTACCTCTTATTTTTGATTATTTGGCTTAAAAAAAAGATATGCCATTGTATACCAATTAATACCAATTAATGATACTCCTACACTTTGTGAGAGATTCAGAATAGGCTAGAGGAGAGGAAAACTGTATTTCCACCAGTCCCACTGCTTGCATATTTAAGGAAGTTGAGCTGCCTTCTTCAAACTGGCAGTTGCCCAAGAGCCAATACTTGGAACTCTGAGCAGAGGAAACAGACTTGGATTTTTGTTTGGTATACTCATGAGTTTAACTCTGTCATGTTTACCTTGGGCAGATTGCACTGAAGGCAGTTGCTGCTCACGTATGCATTTTTCCCCCCATTATATATGCAATATGTGCGTGAGAAGAGTTTGGAGAACAGGTGGGAATGACACAGCCATGTGTTCCAAGTGTATTCATAGATAATGGAGTCAAGAAGGACTGCAACAGTCTAATCTGACTTCTTATGTAATGCTCTTCTGTACATGCATAAAATACTTTGACGGGAAAATCCTATTTTGATTTAAACATTTATTTCCTTAGCTGTTTTCCAGTAGTCATCAATACCAAGGGTCTTATTTCTGCTGAGATAATAAAATCTTTCATGTGTCAGAGCAGGAAGATGATGGTGGAGTGTTGAATTTAAAAAAATTATGTGTACCCCATCAATGACTATATTCCTCTCCAGGCCCACATGTCTGTCCTTGCCCTCTTTGTAGTCCAGGCAATTGGAAGTCTTTACTTCAAATTTCTTGCCTTTTTTTTTTTTTTCATTTTCTTCAGTTCTCTTGTAGCAGACCCCTTGCATTTTACTTACTGTCACATTTTCTTTCACCTTGTGATCTGATAATCCAGCCTATTCTATTGCAGTCTCACAATATTAACAAGATTGGAAGAAACTTTTGAGATCATTGAGTCCAACCTATAACCCAACACCAACCCATCATCTAAACCATGACACTACATGCCTCATCCTGTCTTCTCTTAAACGCCTCCAGGAACGATGACTCCATCACCTCCCTGGCAGCCTATTCCAATGGCGAATCACCCTTTCAGTGATAAATCTTTTCCTAATCTTGAGCCTAAACCTCCCCTGACAGAGTTCAAGACTGTGTCCTCTTGTTCTGTCACCAGTTGCCTGAGAGAAGAGACCAACCGCCACCTGACTACAACTTTCTTTCAGGTAATTGTAGACAGCGATAAGGTCTCCCCTGAGCCTCCTCCTCTCCAGGCTAAACAACCCTAGCTCCCTCAACTGCTCCCTTGTAAGGCTTGTGCTCCATCCCCTTCACCATCCTCATTGCCCTTCTCTGGCCACGTTCGAGCATCTTGACATCTTTCTTAAACTGAGGGGCCCAGTACTGGACACAGTACTAAAGGTGTGGCTTAACCAGTGCTGAGTACAAGGGAAGAATAACTTCCCTAGTCCTACTGGCAACACTATTCCTGATACAGGCCAGGATGCCATTGGCCTTCTTGGTCAGCTGGGCACGCTGCTGGCTTTTGTTATGTTTCCTGTCTAACAGTGCTCGCAAGTGTCTCTGCCTGATCACTCTCCAGCCACTCAGTCCCCAACCTATAGCTCTGCATGGGATTA